>VCAZ01000191.1:567500-611749 GCA_005784505.1 Bagarius yarrelli
TAAACCTAACCCTAACTATAAACCCTAGCCATAAACCCTAACCTCTAACAGTAAACCTAACTATAAACTCTAACCCTAAATCATAACCATAATCCCTAACCTTTTAACCTAGCCCTAATGATAAATTCTAACCATAAACCCTAAACCTTAACCCTAAATGTAATCTCTAAACATTATCATAAACCATAATCCCTAACCATAAACCATAAACCCTTAACCTTAACTGTAGCCCTAAATATAAAACCAAACCCCTAACAGTAAACCTAACTGTTAACCCTAAACCCTAACCATAATCCCTAACCTTATCCTAACCCTAAACCCTTAACTCTAAACTCTAAACCCTAACCCCAAACACCAATTCTCAACCCTACCCTTACCCCTAATTCATAAACCCTAATTTAACCCTAAACCCCAAAACCGTAAATTTTTACCCTAACCCCTAATGCAACGTAACTCTATACCATACCCTTAATCATACCCTAAAACCCAACTCTTAACCTTACCCTAACCCCTTACTAAAAACCCTAACTCTAAACCCTTAACCCTGATTCAACACCTGCTGTATTATAACACACAGAACAGTTGTAACACTGTACATGAGTAAGAAGTTATTTTTACACACTGAAGTGTGGTTTTGTGCTGAATTGTTTAGCGTGAACAACCACTGTATTAATTCACTTCAATAATTCATCAACTGACAATAATACACCTGTTAAAAGAAGCAAACTCACACACACATGTACACACACAGGGTAATGTGTGTGTTTGTATATGTGTTTTTATGTGTATGTGTGTGTTAAGGTGATGTCTCATTGGTGTTTATTGTGTTGTTTGATTGAAGATTAAAGCTACTTTAGAGTTAACTCCAGTTTATGACCTTATTGAGTATTCTGTGTGTGTGTGTGTGTGTGTAGCTGAAGGTGACTTTCCAGTAGACTGTGGGAATATTGGATAAAGTGCGCTCTCACTTATGAAAGCTGCTCTCACTCAGGTCCTGTAGGAGGCTTTAACACTGAACAGAATAGACAACGTCTTGGAGAAGTGTGTGTGTGTGTGTGTGTGTGCATGTGTATGTGGTTAAGTAGGTGTGTGAATAGGGTCTTGTGTGTAATTATAGAGCAGATTAAAATGAGGAAGTGTGTTTGTGTTGGAGTTCCTTGTGAGATGAAGCAGCGGCGATGAATCCGAGCACTCCCTCGCTCCCCAACGCAATTACTGCGCATTCCCTTTCATTAGTGTTAACTGATGACATTACTGACTTTCAGCCTGTGCGCGCACACACACACACACACACACACACGGCTGCTAGTACAGCCGTCAGTTACAGCTGAAATCTGAGTGCACTAATCTTCGTTATTAAACATGGTGTTCAATCCACAGCTGTGTGTGTGAGTGTGTGTGTGTGTGTTTGTGCGTGTGTGTTAGTGTGAAGCAGCTACCTGTAAAATCCACACACTGTAAAAAGTCTCACACTTAGTGGAGTTGACAATCCCCTGACGATCATCAGCACATGTTCTGTTCCTCACACAACAACTCCTCATTATTATTATTAAAGAGCCACAAGTCAGTTAGCAAACAAGGAAATGAACTGAAGTTTAAAACACTGTTAAAGTACCTCCTGCAGAGGAGGTTATCTGTCTGTCTGTCTGGCTGCCTGTCTGTCTGACTGTCTGACTGACTGTCTGACTATCTGTCTCTTAAGAAAGAAAGAAATCTCTGTCACATTAGCAGAAGTGAATCGACCTGAACCTTTCCTTACACACTGACAGAGAGACACCAGGACATCACTCACCTTATATATTATGCATTAAGCTGTTCTCTTTTCCTACTTCTATCTCTCTTTCCATCTCTCTGTCTCATTTACCTCTTCTCTGTCTGTCTGTCTGTCTGTCTGTCTCTCTCTCTCTCTCTCTCTCTCTCTCTCTCTCTCTCTCCTCTCCCTCTCTCTCGCCCTCTCCTCTTTCTCTCTCACTCTCTCTCTCTCTCCTCCTTTCTCCCTTTTCCTCCTTCTCTGTCTCTCTGTCTGTCTGTCTGTCTCTCTCTCTCTCTCTCTCTCCTCTCCATCTGTCTCTCATCTCTCTCTCTCTCTCTCTAAAGAATCTCTCTGCTTTAGCTCTCCTCTCTCTCTCTTCAACGGACTGTCTTCCTATCTCATTTATTTACTCTCTTTCCTACTCTATCTCTCTCTCTCATCTCTCTGTCTCTCTTCTTCTCTCTTCTCTCTCGATTTCCATACTTCTCTCTCTCTGTCTGTCTGTCTCTCTCTTCTCTTCTCTCTTCTCTCATCTCTCTCTCTCTCTCTCTCTCTCTCTCTCTCTCTCTCTGTCTCTCTCTCTCTCTCTTTCTCTGTTCTCTATCTATTTATGGGTAATTGAATACATGCGATAAGAAACACAGCGTCATAGAGGAGAAATGTGATCTTATTTCTTTTCCTTTTATCGTGTGTATCTGCAGTGATATCATGCACTTGTGTTCAACCTGATTTACTCTCACCCTAATTTATCCATACCTTAATTAACCCCACCCTAATTTTCCCCATCCTGATTAACCCACACCTTAATTAACCCCCACCCTAATTAACCCATACCTAAATTAACTCCCACCCTGATTAACCCATACAATAATTAACCACCACCCTAATCTACCCCTTACTGAATAACCTTACCCCACCTCAATTTGCCCTCCCTGATTTTCCCACCCAAACATATTTCCACCTCATCTTACCCCACCCCAATTAACCCTTGCTTAAAGTGTGTGTAACTAGGACGAGTAAAAAACACTTTTTATCCAGAGAAAAACACACTGATACTTCTTTGTGTGTGTGTGTAATCAGTATCTGTCTTCAGAGGCCCTCTATCAACCTGCACACACTAATATAATGAGTTGTTTGTTCCAAGTAAAACAGACACACACACACACACAGACACACACAGACTGTCATTGTGAGTGTATGTGATTACCAATAATGATCAGAGTCTGATCAGTGCCAAAAGAAATCCAAAGGCAAATCTTCAATCCCATCTTTCTTTTGTCTCTGTCTCTGCCCCCCCCCCCCTTTTTCACACACACACACACACACACACACACACACACACACACACACACACACACACACACACACATTGCATTAGGATGCTTCCAAAAGTGAAACACACACAGTGTATGTGTAAATAGCTAGGAATGATTCCGTGATTGCTTTCTGTCTGTCTCTCTCGCTGTGTTTTCTCTCTCTGTCTCGCTGTGTTTTCTTTCTCTGTCTCTTTCTTCGCTGTGTTTTCTCTCTCTGTCTCTTTCGCTGTGCTATCTTTCTCTCTCTGTCCCTCTCGCTGGGTTTTCTTTCTCTTTCTGTCTCACTGTGTTTTCTCTCTGTTTCTCTCTCGCTGTGTTTTCTTTTTCTGTCTGTTTCTCTCGCTGTGTTTTCTGTCTCTATCTCTCCCGCTGTGTTTTTTTCTCTATCTCTATCTCTCTTCTATCTCTCTGCTGTTTTTTTTTCTCGTCTCTATCTCTCTTGCTGTGTTTTTTCTCTCTCTATCTCTCTTGCTGCATTTTCTTTCTCTATCTCTCTCGCTGTGTTTTTTCTCTATCTCTCTCTCGCTGATTTCTCTCTCGTTCTCTTGCACTGTGTTTTCTCTCTTTCTCTATCTCTCTTACTGTGTTTTCCCTCAGTCTGTCTCTTTTTCTTTTCGCTGTGTTTTTCTTTTTTCTTTCTATATCACTTTCGCTGTGTTTTTTCTTTCTGTCTTTCTCACTGTGTTTTCTCTCTTTGTATCTTTTGCTGTGTTTTCTCTTTATGTCTGTCTCTCTCACTTTGTTTTTTCTTTCTGTCTCTCTCACTGTGTTTTCTCTTTATGTCTGTCTCTCTCACTTTGTTTTTTCTTTCTGTCTCTCTCACTGTGTTTTCTCTTTTTGTCTCTCTCATTGTTTTTCTCTCTCTTTCTCTGTCTCTTTCACTGTGTTTTCTCTCTCTGTCTCTTTCATTGTTTTTTTTCCTCTCTTTCTGTCTTTCACTGTGTTTTCTCTCTCTGTCTGTCTCTCTCACTGTGTTTTCTCTGTCTTTCTCTTTGTCTGTCTCTGTGGTTTCTCCCTGTGTGTCTCTTCACTTCACTTCACTTCACTTCACTTCACGCACACACACACACACACACACACACACACACACACACACACACACACGCACACATCATTTTATGTCTCACACGGCAAAGAGCTTAGATTGATCCATGTTCAGATGCTCTAGAAAAATTACAGCCTGTGTGCTTGTGTGTGCGGTGTGTGTGTGTGTGTGTGATAGTGTAGTCCTCCTCCTTGAGGCACTTCCCCTCTGTTATGTGATCACAGAGATCTGTGTGTCAGCCGTTACTAGGTAACATGGTCGCCTTCGGCTCAGGTACACTGCTGTGAGTGTGTGTGTGTGTGCTAGAAGTATCTGTTGAAATGATGCAATTTGTTTTGTCCATCTGACATGACAATGTGAAGTATTTATAGAAAGGTAAAAGGTAGAAAGTAAGATAGAGAGAAAGACAGATGGAGAGATTTATACACCTGTCTTTCTGTTTTGGTAACTTTGTGAACATGATGATAATGAAAAAAAGAACTTTGCTTCATACCACCAGAATTCAGCTGTTTGTGTGAACATACGCTGTTAAATTGTAATAATAAACTTTAATGAAGGGAAGCCAATTAAATCAGTGCAAGAGTGTGATGATGAAGATGGCCATGATGATGGTGATGATAAAGATGTTGTTGCTGCTCCTGCTGCTGCTGCTGCTGATGAAGGTCAGTGTGTGGTGAGGCGAGTCTTGGCGGAAAAAAAAACGACTCAGCGTCCACTTTAGTTTAGTTTGGAGTTCATTACAGAAGACAGATTGGCCAAAACCCAACCAACTGAATTTTCACTGGGTATGTGTGTGTGTGTGTGTGTGTGTGTGTGTGTGTGTGTGTGTGTGTGTGTGGGTGTGTGTGTGTGTAGTCTCAGAAGAGTGGGCTTCATTACATTACGACTTTGTACTGCAGTGTGTCCTTCTAAGCGAAGTTCATTTATAAAGTAATCACCAACTACACACTTTAGACATAATTACTTTCTGGTCGCAGCCTTACACGGTTCTGAGGGAGAGAAAGAGTGTGCGTGTAAGTGTGTGTGTGTGTGTGTGTGTGTGTGTGTGTGTTGTTTATGTGTTCCATTTGGGAGTGAGAGAGGCTGTTGGCTGGTGTGTTTAATTGTGTGTGTGTGTGTGCATCTTCTTGCTGCTATAACTCAGATTAGTGCTGTGTCTAATTGCATTCGATCCGTTTGCCCCGCCGTGTCATGCGATATTTTCCTACCAGTATTTAACGCTGGCCGAATGACTGATGAGAAGCAGCTAGCGTAAAATCACCCCCAACTGACACACACACTCACACACACACACACATCTGACGGTGAAGAATAATAAGCCGCAGTCTAATCACCCACTCATCAGTTGCATTCTGCTTGTTCAAATGTATGTTTATTTAAACAGTTTTATGAATATTATGATTTTTATTTTAGTGTGTAAATATGATTTTATGTTTCAAAGCTTTGTGCACTTCATCTAAATCCGAACCTGATGACAGGCTGAGGGACGTGACTTACACCATGAAACAAATCCAAAGAATTTACCTTTGATTAAAAACTTGTTAATCAGGTCATGACCCTGTGCACACGCCGGCCCTGCAGTGAACCTGTGTTACTATTCTGTTTCTGTGTCCCGATTTCTCTGCTCAGTTCCTGTAGAACCTGCTTCATAAGCCACTTGTTTGATGATGAGAATCATGTTCTTGCTCTTAAGTTCCTGCAGGTTCGGTTTGGCTCATATTTCTACTGATCCAAATCCATGTTCTTTAGCTTCTTCTGGATATTCCATGACTACCGAGTAACTTATGTTTCCCAACCTATTAATGGTGCTGACCAAAAGATCTCGCAACCTTCTGATCAGATGTCCAATACCTTATCCACTAAGCTAAGCACATTCAACTACCCTAATGATTTTTTGGTACCAGAATGTTTCTTATTTCAGTACTATGGTCAGCACCATGTTCCTTGGTTTTCAATGTCAAACTAAAATCATAAGGGCTTCGGATGACTTGGAGCTCCTTTTAGTAAAAAACCCAAAATGCAGTTTAGAGTTTCACATGACTACACACCTGCATCTTCATTCCAGCCGACTTAAAATGAGTGTGTGTGTGTGAGTGTGTGTGTCAGGTTGATAAATGAGGGGCCGTAAGGGTTGTAGAGTGTGTGATGCCGCTCCTCGAGTTGACATCATTCTTCTGAGTGTTTGTGAAAGGTTATTAAAGAGACTTTAATCACGACTCACCATTTCTGTCTTACTCTGTCTGTCTTACCCTCCCTCATCAGTCTGTCTCTCAGTTTACTGTTTCAGTAAGTTGGATGTTCGTCCTGTAAGATTTTTTGTGCGGTTTCTTTCTAACATGCAAGAATTTCTAATACAATTTTGGCAGACTCCCTAATCCAATACGACTTACATTTATCTCTTTTATACAACTCTTTATTTATCCTCATATATAACTGAGCAGAAGAGGGTTAAGAGCCCTGCTTAGGGGCCCAAGAGTGAAACATTGGTGGTGCTAGGAATCGAACCCTAATCCTCCAATTAGCAGTCCACAACCTTAACCACTGTGCTACCTCGCCTTATTACTGACAATACATGGCAATCTGTAGGAAAGGAAACTTAATTTAAATTTGCATTTCTGGCATTTATTACATTTATCAACTGAGTGTTAGGGTTCTTGCTCAGGGGCCCAGCAGTGGTGTTGCTGGGAATAAAAACCACAATCTTCCAATTAGCAGTCCAACAATTTAATTACTGCGCTACTACTTCCCTTAATATACATTTATTTAAGTGTGTGTGTGTGTGTTAGGGTTTTCTGCTTGTTGTTAAAGTTCTGATCTTTAGCAGTGGTCTGTTTAAGGAATATAGTGTTCTGATAAAAGTTTAGGGGCAGGTTTTGGTGCAGGTGTTGATCAGGTGACTCTGTAGTGTGAAGTGACATCAGTTTACTTTGAGACCCAGTGATATAAAGAAATGTTAACTTTTCATGTTCATGTCGTTCTGAGCTTGATTATTGTTTATAATAACCAATAAAACAAAAACTCGGACCCCCTCCTCCAAAAACCCCGCCCACCTACCGCTCGTCCTCCTGCGACCACGTGACAATCTCCTGCGCCGTTCTCCCCCACAGCAGGGTGCTGCAGGAGGGAAATCATCGCGCACGGATACAGACAGCGCTATGGACGGTGTGCGCGGGCTGCCGGGGGTTCCGTGAGATTCTCACGCGCGCGGTGTGCAGGATGCCGGTGCGGTGTGTCGGCGCGTGGATGCTGCTGCTCTTTCTGCGGGGGGGTGAGTGAAAAAACAACAACAAAAAAAACCACAACACCAAATAAAACGCGCGCGCAAACCCCTATGTCAGCACACACACACACGGATAATGACGAGCGCGCGGTGCATTAAAAGACCTGTTACACCTGCTCACGAAGCGGAGATCAGAGTGGGACATGCCAGAGAGCTCGAGAGCGCACGCGGCTCAGGAAAGGTCTGTCTCTCTGTGTCTTTCTTTGTTTAAGTCTTTTTTCACTTCCACAAATTTTTATGTATATTAATATCATCACTGCTAGAACACCAGCAACAGTTCATAATTAACACGTGATTCATTAATTATCAAAAAAAATAAAATAATAAAGAGCCGATAATCAGCACCTTTTTTATTCATCAGCATCTTTACAATTATTATCATTATTATTATTACTATTGCCCTTATTATTGTTTTTGTTATTGTTGTTATTTTGTATCTTTAATTATTTGTAAATGCAGTAACTGCACGCTGATTTTCCGACACCCCCCCCCCCAGACTTAACTCTGATAACATTAATACCAGAACGTGAAGATAATGTGATCGAGCTCTTTAAATAAAGAAACTACAATTTAGATTAAATGAAAATGACTCAGGAGCGTGTGTGTGTGTGCGCGTGTGTAGGAGAGAGAGATATTTAAATGCTAATTGTACTAAACCTTTCACAGAGCATTTAAAGTAAACTGTGGTGAAGGAGACTCAGTGTGCTGATGAACATCACGTGATTTGTCATAAACGTTTACGACTTCATAATTCATAATTATGACTCTGTCTGTGTCGTAATAAGAGGGAGCGCCTAGTGCACATTTAACACGGATTCATGATGTTAGTTAATGCAGGCTGGATGAATAAATGAATGAATGATGTTCTTAAAATATATTTTTCCAGTATTGGGATGATTTCTTACACTTCTGTGTTGTTTGTTTCCTACACAGAAAACTGACTGTGTAGATGAATGATATTCTACAGATTCACAGCGTTTACAGTTTAATTCAGAATAGAACCAAGTCTGACATGATAAGGCGGTTAAAAGGACAAAATTTAAAAAATTAAAGGGGAACCGGCTTGCAGTGTGTATGCGGGGTGTGTGTGTGTGTTTTGTCATGGTGCAGCTGCTTTGTCATGGTGCATCGTCTCTTACTGATGATCAACTATGCGCTTAAATGCTGATTTTCAGTTTAACCTGCTGAGTTTTTTGGGTTTGGAAGATGATGCAGGATGAAATAGTTTTAAAATTCCTACTGGATAGCCAGATATCTATATGTTTTTATCTACCAGCCATAATATTATAAACTCCTGACGTACACTATGTGATTCCCCCTTGTGTGTTGAGGCAATGACTCGTTGAGGCCTGAACTCCACATGATCTCTGAATGTGCCAAAACATTATCGGCAGATCCTTTAATCCCGAAGGTTCTGGAGTCTGGCCTGTATAGATTAGGCTTGTTTGTTTAGATCATCCCACAGAAGCACAATCAGATTAAGATCTGAGAAATTTGGAGGTCAAGTCAGCTCTGTCATGTTCTTCGGTCTATTCCTGAACATCTAGGCCTGGGCTTGCAGTGTGTCAGAATATAACGTTTTCATGAAGGGATTTAGCTGGTTCAAGACACATTTTCCACATTTTTCACCATCTTACACAGCATGACACCAAATCACCTTCTACCCATAGAGCAGCCTGGATCCATCTTGTCAGAATCAGCATTTTACATATTTTAGCAGTTTTAGCTACAGAAGGTGGTCTGGCCCCCACCTTCTAGGTACATCATTGAGATGTAGGTGTCTAGGTCCATGTCATGTCCATATCGTGAACCTCTTCGCTTAATTTTTTGTTCCACTTTGAAGTAATTATTAAAATTGGTGCAGAGCTAATTTTGATTGCTTTCATTGTGCAAGGAGGTATTACAAATTTGCACATTAAAATAGCATATCATGCCTAAACATCAGAGAGCCCACAGACACACACACACACACACACACATTTACACACAAAATTTTAATATCACCAAAAATGTCTTGCTTTTTAATAAAGACTGTGCGTGTGTGTGTGTGTGAGAGAGAGAGAGAGAGAGAGAGAGAGAGAGAGAGAGAGAGAGAGAATATAAAGGTCAGTATGTTTCTATATCATGGTGGTACTGCTTTACAAATATATAACATTGATGCCATGACGTTTTATGATCCTGCAGTTTATATTTAGCTTCATACACTACACTAACACACCACAGTCATACAATACACTCACACATTACACTAACACAATACACTCATACAGTACACTTACACACTGCGCTTATACACTACACTAACACATTACACTTAATAATTTAATAGGTAAAGGACATGTTTCAGTGAATTAATATAAGTTTTATCAAAATGGATTTATTAATTTATAATCATGTCACTGTGTGTGTGTGTGTGTGTGTGTGTGTGTGTGTGTGTGTGTGTGTGTGTGTGTGTGTGTGTGTGTGTTTGTAGTTGCTGCTCTGCAGATTCAGTGTTATCAGTGTGAGGAAATTCGGCGAGATGACTGCTCATCTCCAGAGTTCATTGTGAATTGCACTGTTAATGTACAGGACATGTGCCAGAAGGAAGTCCTCATCATGGAGGACGGTAAGAACACAGTGTAGGCTTTTCCCAGTAGTTTTTTTAAAGAGCATAATATTTTAGCTGTAACCAACATCATTGTAACATGGTTAGACACTGTTACACTCTAGCAATGAGACACTGTTACACTCCAATGATAAGACACTGATACACTCTAACAATGAGACACTGTTACACTCCAATGATAAGACACTGTTACACGCTAAAGATAAGAAACTCTTCCACTCTAAAGCTGAGAAACTTTTACATTATTGATGAGACACTGTTTTACTCTATTGACAAGACACTGTTTTACTCTAATGATAAGACACTGTTACACTCTAATGATGAGACACTGTTACATTCTAATGATGAGACACTGTTACACTCTAATGATGAGACACTGTTACATTCTAATGATGAGACACTGTTACACTCTAATGATAATACATAGTTCCATTATAATAATATAACACTGTTCGACTCTAAAGCTGAAACACTGTTTCACTCTAATGATGAGACACTGTTACACTCTAATGATAATACATGGTTCCATTATAATAATATAACACTGTTCGACTCTAAAGCTGAAACACTGTTTCACTCTAATGATGAGACACTGTTACACTCTAAAGCTGAAACACTGTTACACTCTAAAGCTGAAACACTGTTTCACTCTAATGATGGGACACTGTTACACTCTAATGATGAGACACTGTTACATTCTAATGATGAGACACTGTTACACTCTAATGATAATACATGGTTTCCATTATAATAATATAACACTGTTCGACTCTAAAGCTGAAACAACGGTTACACTCTAATGATGGGACACTGTTACACTCTAAAGCTGAAACACCGTTTCACTCTAATGATGGGACACTGTTACACTCTAAAGCTGAAACACCGTTTCACTCTAATGATGGGACACTGTTACACTCTAATGATGAGACACTGTTACACTCTAAAGCTGAAACACTGTTACACTCTAAAGATGAGACACTGTTACACTCTAAAGCTGAAACACTGTTACACTTTAATGATAAGACACAGTTACACTCTAATGATAAGACACTGTTACTCTCTAACAATGAGACACTGTCACACTCCAATGATAAGACATTGTAACACTCTAAAGATAAACTCTTCCACTCTAAAGCTGAGACAATGTTTTACTCTATTGAGGAGACACTGTTGCACTCTATTGATGTAAATGTAAAGATATGCGATAACAAGATGTTTTTAATAATATTTGAATTTTAGAATAACACTTAACAATAAAATAAAATTTGTTATAATTTTTAGATGAGCTGACCTAACAGTATTAAAGCGTTTAATAATCTATGTCAATAATTGCAATGTTTTTCCTGTCGTTATGTTAGTGAGAAAGCCCTAATATACTGATATCTGTATGACCTAATGTTTTTTATCTTAATTACATGTCGGCATGTCATTTCGATCTCTACATGTTCACATGATTACAATTCTCCTCTGCTCTCTATATCAAGTTCCGCCTTGATGCGCGCATACACACACTCACACAGACGCACATGCGCGCACACACTGGTGAGCACTCCCACCAGAGGACAATATACAAATAGAAAAATTTTTCATTTTTTGATATCGTTCAGCCTAATATTTAAAAGTAATCAGTGACAAGAAACTGAATTGATTTAGTATTGATACTGAGGTATTACATTTTGGTAACGTACCAAAGCCAAAATTATGGTAGAGTGTTAGACATAGAGTGTTTATTACTGCAGTAACAAAAACAGTGTAACAGCTTTACAGTATAACAGTGATAGTGACACAAAATAATTGTGGTACAGTATTCCAATGGAACAGCATTAAAGTTGTACATGCAAACAATGATACAGTGGTACAGCATTACTATTTGACAACATTACATCAGTACAGCGTTACAGCATTACGGTAGTAGAATGTTACAGTGGTAGACAAGTACAGCGGTCCAGAGTTGCACCTCTGCAGCATTAAATTGATGCACTGTTACAGTATTGTAGCATTACTCTAGAATGATGTTCATGTAACATGCAACTTATGCACAGGAAGAAAGACTCTTCACTTCACATATTAATTCATATCTAATGAAGCACTTTACATTGTCACATACCGTTACAATAGTAAAATAGTGTAGATTAATGTAAAAAAAAATGTATAATAATAATTTATTCAATTTAGTGTGCATTTTATGCATTTTACTTATTTAATAATAGGGCATTCAAGTTATTTGACATTTTAACATTTGATTTTTTAAATTAATGCAAACGTTACTTTCCCTGATAATTAGTTACTTATATAATGATGAAACTCAATTACTACCTCAGTTACTAATTGTGAGAAGTAATTAATAACTATAACTAATTACTTTTTTAAAGTAACATGCCAAACATTGATGATGGTACAGTGTTGGGGTGTTACATTGGTACAAAATGACAGGGTGAAAATGTTAGCGTTACTGTAGTGTTGTTGTGTTGGTTTGGGTACTGATGTTCATATTACAGTGACATTATTATTATTTTTTCTGTGGTTATTCCTGTTTGTTGTGTGTACGGGGTTGTTGTTGACGCGTTTGGTATTGTTGTTGTCTTTGCTATTGTGTGTGTGCTTGTGTGTGCGTGTGTGTGTTTGTGTGTGCTTGTATGCGTGCGTGTGTGAGCGTCTGTGTGTGTACATAATATTAAGCAAGTCCCGTCTGTAGGTTAAAGATGCAGTCGAGTCTCTGCTAAACTAATTTTTTAGGGAAATCTGTATAATTAGTATCGTAACTTAGCAGGCACCGTCGTCTAAGGAACTGAAATTAGCCAACATTGTTAAAATAAGTCTGGAATAAAACCTCTGGAACAGATCCGGAATCCAAACAAAGTTGTAAAACACACACACGCACACACACGCACACCCCTCTATGTTCCCAAGGAGTTATCTCAGATTACTTTATACTATATACTATATAATTAATTACACAAAGAGAGAGAGAGATTTTATTATAGGTTTTAAGTATACAGTATATAACACAATTATAATAAAACACAAATATTGCCTAAAACAAAGAAAAAAACTACAACTTTGATATTTTCTGTCTACCACACATTAACGTTTGTGTGTGTGTATGTGTGTGAATTTATATGTGCGTGCAGGTATACACTACAGGAAGTCATGTGCATCGTCAGGGGCGTGTCTGATTGCATCATCAGGATATCAGCAGTTCTGTACTGGGAAGCTGAACTCTGTGTGCATCACCTGCTGTAACACACCACTGTGTAACGGCCCACGACACAGACGCCGCCCACCTGGCTCACCTGCCCCACCCCTCCCCCTTTTGCCCCTCTCACTACTGCTCAGCTCCACTCTCCTTTCACTGTCTATCTCTTACTGTTCGACTTGCTATCAGTCTGTCTTTCACTGATGCTTCAGCACTGCACGCTCAATGACTTTATATCACTTCTACACAGACCTTTAATCTGCACACCTCTATAATCCCCCTTTCCAGTCTCTCACCTCCTGTCTCTCTTTTTCTGCATTTCCCTGAGAGGACGTTTCTCTCTCTTACTATTTCCATAGTCCTGTCCTCTTCTTTCTGTCTTACTTTTTTGTCCCTCTATATCTCTGTTCCTGTATTCCTCCTTCTGTCTCTTTTTGTCTCTTTTATGACACTCTTTGGCACTAAAGTAATTAAACAGTAAATCAAATCTGACACTTTCACTATTTGTATATCTCTCTTTTTCTCTGTGTGTCTCCCTTTACCCCTGTCTTTCTTAATTTTCACTACAGTGGCCCTTTTTTGTCTGTGTCTGTCTGTTTTATTCTCTCTCTATTTCTGTCCTTGTTCTGCACTTTAACTAATTTTTTGCAGATAAATATTAAAGGTCTTGTCTTCTCCCTGTCTCACTTGTACCTTGTCTTACTCTTATTTTACTCTCTTATTTTTATTTTATGCTTTCCTCTCTCTATGTCTCTGTCTTTTTCTCTGCTTTTTTATACATGTTCTCTATATCCATTATTCTGACTTTGTCTGTCTCTTACTGTCTGTCCAGTTCTCTGTGTCTCACTGGACTGTATGTATTATAAGTGGACAACAACTCTTTTCATTCTAGTTTATACTGAACAGACTGTCTTTTTCTGCTTGACTGTGTGTGTGTTGTGGACAGACAGTTGGTGTTGGCTTGTTTATGAAGGATGTTGCAGGTTTTTCAAATAAATAAATGGAGTTCAAAGTTAGAACCCAGCTACGGCACCTCACTGTTCTACATTCAAGTACATAAACTAATAAATTCATCTGTTTATGAGCTGTCTCTGTCTTTCTCCCTCTCCCCCTCTGTGTGTGTCTCTCTCTCTCGCTCTGTCTCTCCTTCTCTCACTATCTCTCTTAGTGATATTGTAATTGTTTTAGGGGTAATTTAGTCCATGTCCTTCCCAACTTTTTTTATGACTCTATCTGTCTTTACATATGTACTCTGTGTGTGTGTGTGTGTGTGTGTGCGCGTTAAAGCATGGATCTCTCAGACAGGAGCTCTGCCGGGGACCCTGAGGGCTTCATTAGGAGAGGCTGTCGAGTGTGTGTGTGTGTGTCTTATATAAGAATAAAAGTTTAAAAAAAAAGAGTAAAAGGAAAAGGTGTGTGTGTGTGTGTGTGTTTGTGTAAGACAGAGACTGTGTTTTTGTGTAATGGGACACTCTCAGTGCTCCTTAATTCAATACTGCAGCATTCACATAGTTTTCTTTTCCTCAGTTCATCTCAGATTATTACTAACTGCAGTGTGTCTGTTCTTCTTGGTGTTCACTAACTGGGTTTATTGAAGCTTTCTCAGTTTAATGAGGCCTGATGCCACCCTGCATCCACCTAAAACACCAAGTGACTGGATGATTAAATCTGTGTCTTCGTGCTCTTGATAATGAGCTCCACTAAAAAGAGTGGAATTCTAGGAAAAATCTTCACCCCATAATTCGGTCTAACGATCATACCTGCACACAAATTGCTTGAAAATTCACATTTAATGGGTGACATACTTAACCCCTAACCTTTAAAATTCCCTTGTTAAATACAGAAGAGCTCTGAAACTCAGACACCACAAATAACCTATCGTTTGGATTCAGCAAACAAGCTTTGCTAACTAGTGTCACGATCTGACGATATAGAAGAATCACCCACAACTGCTTTATGAAATGTTGGAATATAGAATGAACATAGAAAATGGATCCAATGACTCTAAGTCAGTTTGAAACCCAAAACAAAGCTCCAGCACACTGAATTAATTCCACTCAAAGAGACTGCAACAGCTGGAGCTCTTATAACACATTCCAGTGCTTTTGTCATGCTCTTAGACCAGCAGATACCAAAGCAAGAATAAGCCAAATTACACCGTTATCTTTAGAAATGGTTAGAGCACATCAGCAATACAGCTAATGTTTCAGTTAAAAATTAAATTTCAGCAATTTTTAAAAAAAAAATGTGTTTCTGCTTTCAGATCGGGGCTGTATCTTTAAATAGCATTGTATTTTTAGCATTATTAACTGAATTACTTTTTTTAGTTATGAGTAATTGAATAAACCAGTAAGCAAATTACCCCACCCCCGTTATAACGCCATTACCATTACTGACAATAAAATGCAGCATACTATACTATACTATACTATACTATACTATATGTGAAGAGAGGACCCTGGACCCTGAGGTTGCTGCCAGGTCTAATTAGAAAAATTGTACTGTATGCAGAGACAACTAGTCTGCCACTTTACAAATATCATTCAAGGACACCCCAAAGACCATTGCCATAGAGGCTGCTGTACCCCAAGTTAAGTGCATTATGTTTGCACTGAGCACAGAAGATTTTTCGTAAATTGGATCTTAAAAGGGCAGAGAAAAAGTGGATCTACCTCCACTCTGGCAAAGTAGTGGAGTGAAATCTTTACTCCCCAGGCATTTACAAAACTTCCCTGATACAGAGACCCAGGGATATAGATCGCACTTAGCCAGAAACATTTCCCAATGAGCCCACTGAAGGATCTGGCACATGTAATGTGCGCGTCAACGCAGACCCCCCCTGTTGGTTGATGTAAGCAACTACTGACATACTGGCTGTGCGTATTAGCAATATGTCTGCCACTTATGTCAGGCAGATAGTGTTTCAGTGTTTAAAACACCGCTAGAGTCTCCAGGCAGTTTATGTGCCATGAAAGATGAGTTTCATCCCACAGTCCTTGGGCATAGCTGCTAATCATGACTGCTCCCCAGCCTGTGAGGGAAGCATTTATCGTAATCATTATGTGACAACAAAGTGCCCCTAATTCCAGACCATGCACCAAGAACCAATGGTCTCTCCATATATCTAAAGCTCAAAGGCATTGCTGCGAAATCAGGATTTTGCAGAGTAAATTAAACACTGGAAAATTGGTTTTGTGCCACCACTGTAGAGGTCTCGTATGCAGCATTATGCCCCTTTGCCTTTGTAACTGGTTGACAGTGAATGACTGCGCTTCTCTGAATTTCCTCCCGGTTGTGAGTCTTGAGTCGACTTGCGCCTGCAAAAACCTGGCCTGCAAATAGGTTTAATATGTCTGAGCTATGAAGAGTATGCTCTTTTTGCCATAACACTCAGCCCCAACACCTGGATATGTGCCATTATTTAAAGGTTGAAAAACTACATAGTATTGCTTTAAAATAGTGTAGATAAGTGTTTAATGTTTTATAATTAATTTTTATTCTATTTAGTGTCCATTTAATGTATTTACTCTATTAAATATTGGGGCATTCAGTTATTTTCTCAGGTAATTAGTTACTTTTATAATGATCAAATTTATAAAACAGTTACTATTTGTGAGATATAACTAGTAACTGTAATGAATCCCTTTTTTTAACAGAACATGCCCAACACTGCAAGTTACTATTAAAAAATGTATTACATTCAATTTTTTGTGGAGCACAAAGGGCATTGCAGAAAAAGAAACCTTTTAAGAAACCAGACTGCAGAAAAGCCATCCTCATAAGAGTTACAGTGGAGTCTCTTCAGGGCTAAAATATCCGGTTCTACCGCCCTTTACCATGACCATGACCCGGAGTGTAACGCTAATCAATCTGAATTGGTGCTCAGATGCTGTTGAGGTCGTGTTTCTTCTCCATGTCAGATGATCATTTTAAAGAGGAAGATTAACCCTTTACTATCATCATACACAGACAACAGCTATCATCCGTGTGTATTTATCTGGAATACTGAAAATCATACACAACAGAAAACACATTGATGGTACACACAACTGTTAATGAGAAAGTATTTTTGAGTAACTCCTTTTATCATGATGAGAAAATATGTATTTTTTTAATTGTAAAATACGAAAATTTAAATTAAAACTAAACACAAAAAAACATGTTTCAAACTTTGCTAGATAGATAGATAGATAGATAGATAGATAGATAGATAGACAAGCTAATGGACTGGCTTTCCAATACTGAATTTCTGTCTGTGATCCACTGCCCAAACTCTATTCTGGTATAAATATTGTGTGTGTGCATATTGATCCACCAGGCCCATCAGTGGAGGAATTAGATTTCTAATTGGCTGTAATTAGTGTGATCGATGCCACTTGCTGTGGTTCAACATACAAAACAAACACTTCTGTTAACACTACTAACCCATGACTTTACTGTTTAAACCACATCAGTAAATTTATTGCAACACAAACAGCGTTTTATTCAGTGACTGTTAGCAGACGTCCCACAGAGAGGTGAAACATCACAAAGACTGGCGCAAGAACATCACCAATAACTCTAATGAGTGTTGATAAAACCTAATGATTGTAGATTTCAACAAGTCTAATAGGAGGTTTGTGTAAATAGGTACCTTCAACTCAACATATGCTAGAAACAAACTTTTTTTTGTTTTGCTGATTAAAAGTCTCTTTACAGTGAGATAGCAAGCATTCAGGGTGCATTCACACTTTCAGGAGGTGTGGCTTCGGACAGCAATTTGCAGTGTGGGACGTACACTTCCAGTGCTATCAGGCTACAGTTTTTTTAACAGTTTATTTAAGATGTCCTACTGTATCTTTAATTGTTAGATTTCGGTAATTATTATTGACAACATGCTGTGTGGTTTTAGTTATTACAGGTTTATCTCACTCGTAGTACCCTTTCTAAAGGTACATGCTAAGATATTTTTATACATGACAGCTGATTATTTTTGCTGCAGCACTGATGATGTACTATACACTCAGAGTTTAAGGCTTTGGAATTTGAGGTTGTTGAGCAGCACCAGAATAAGATGGCAGATGTGAATTTTAATTCTATTGCTACTAAAGAAGTGGAGCATTTCCAGTGATCATTTACATTTCTTTAACTGTCATGTTGCAGTGCTTTGTGGATTGTTTTGGTCCTTAGGTTTTGTTTAGGTGCTTGATTATGCCCAGAAGTGACTTAGTTCTAATGAATGTTGAGCCATTTATTTCTAATGGGTTTTTCTAAAACTAATATATTCACAGACCTCAGTGATATTTGCCAGCAGCACTAATTAGAATTCAACTGGAATCAGATTCAGAAAAACAGGATTTAGCTAACTATTTTCTTAAATGGTGCCCAACACTGCAAGTTAATATTAAAACGTATTATATTCAATTTTTGTGCAACACTTTAAACAAAGGGCATTGCAGAAAAACACTGCACTGTAAAGAAACCAGACTGCAGAGAATCCTTCTCATCTAAGTTAAAGTGGAGTCTTCTCGGAGCTAAAATATCCGGTCTGGTTCTACTGCCCTTAACCATGACCATGACCCGGAGTGTAACGCTAATCAATCAGAATTGGTGCTCAGATGCTGTTGAGGTCATGTTTCTATTCCATGTCAGGTGATCAATTTAAAGAGGAAGATTAACCCTTTACTGTCATCATACACAGACAACAGCTATAATCTGTGTGTATTGTACACACAACTGTTAATGAGAAAGTAATCCTTTTTAATTCTGATAAGAGAAAATAAAATTTGATTTAACAGAAAAAGCTGTAGAACATTTAAAAAACGCAAATCAACGGCGACATAAATTTTTTTTCTAAAGCATTTTCGAATATAAATTAAAGAAAGGCAGACAGATTAAGTGAATAGAAAGTAAGATGGATGGATGGATGGATGGATGGATGGATGGATGAATGGATGGATGGATGGATGGATGGATGGATGGATAGATAGATAGATAGATAGATAGATCTGAATATGGTAAAGGAGCACTGGGATGAAGCTGCATTATAGCTAAAAAAACCAATGTGAACAAAATTATAGACAATTTCAATAAAACAATTTTAAAACACAAATATTTATTACTGAACATTTTTAAATAAATGTGTTAAAAACAGAAACTTTGCCTTATTCTATGTCTCCTGGGGTGGCTCATGCTAATCGCTGCTTATGTCTCACACACTTTTAGGACCAGGACTAATTTTTTGTAAAAATCTGCTCTGTTTCCATGGCACCATGTAGCTCCCACCACTTACATACTTTCTTTTGCTGTTGCCATGACACATCCTACAAGTGTTAATAGGGCCGCCTATTACATGGTTCTGCCAAATTGTAGAGTGGGAACACACTCAGATTCATTGATGAGTTCATCGTACCTGCAGCAGTTTTTTTACAGGCTAGAAACGTCACTCGGATGTTAATTTCTTATCAGTCCATGCCTTCATCAACCATTTCAGGATAAAAGGCTGTATTTTAAAACAATTCAACAAAAGCTGTGTAATTGAGAGTCAAAACATTAGTACAGGTTATAGCCACATTAATTGCAATTAAGATCAGATCTATAAAGTCTATGAGATTTAATTGTCTATAGATCAGATTTATAAAGTCTATGAGATTTAATTGTCTATAGATCAGATTTATAAAGTCTATGAGATTTAATTGTCTATAAGTTTGTACATTTTAAAATGTATTTGAGTAAGTGCAATTTTTCTTACTGTGTTTGATTATTAAGAGCATCCTAGGGGTAACAGTGGCAAGTAAGATGACCAGGGCAAAAAACTGGGCTTCATATTTTGTTTAATTGAAGAATTTTGGAGGGCAAGTCTGGGTTGTTAGGGTGTCTATCTTACCTGGAAAGGTGCTGCTTTCATTTTTTGTAGCAAAGTAAATAGTCTCCTAGTTAATTGGTAATAATCCAGAGCTATGGTCAGGAAGCAGACTAACATGCTAATCATCACCCAAGATGTTACAAAACTAAACGAAAACATCTAAATACTAAAAATAAAATATTATCCAATTAGCATAAAACTAGTAAAAGGACAGCCAGCTCCACTGATATGAAACCAAGACTATTGAATTTTAGATTTATTCGGTCTAAAGCACTCGCTAATGAGAATACTACTGATCAGAATTTTAGTTTGTTTAACAGAAACATGGGATACACTCAATGAGCATGTAGCATTGAATAAAGCCAGTCAACGTAGGTACAGTTATATACATCAACATTTTCTGGGGAAAGGGGTGTAGTGATAAAGCTCACAAAAACACATTTGCTTAGACATTAATTTAACAAATACAAAGTGTTGTAGACTAACACTGCAGCCACAAAAAAAAAACAAAGTCTAAGTCTTTTCTAGTTCAAGTGCCAGATAAAAACTGCAATCAGAACTGTGTTTTATAAAAGAGTCCCAGCTTAGAAACAAACAGGACTTTATTATATTAGAATCATTGGACCATGTGGACAAGGTGTTTCTGATAAGGTGCACTGGTGTTAGCGTCTTCCTTTACTAGCTGGGTTTACTGTTTTGCTGTGGTTCATCTGGCACACACATATTTTACACAACCTTTTAATTTTTTCTGGGTTTGACGCGTTAACTGAAACTTTGCTCCTTGTGTTAAGCAGTAGAACCACTGAACACAAAAACAACTGTCCAGTAAGCTGATGCTGCAAAGCTGGTAATATTTAATGTTAAGGTTTATTTAATATGTTTGTTGTGAAATATATTTTGTTTGAGGGAAAAAAAGTAAAATTTATGCCGTTGCGTTGAAACTGAGGCTTGCAGTGTTTTACAGGAGAGTGAACAGAATGCTGCTAAACAACTTGCCTCTATTGCCACCTGGCTGTCAAACATAGAGGATGAAAATAGATTTATGAAATAGAACCGTTTTATGTAGTAAAACTGTTATTATTATAAATTATCTCTCATTTATACAACTGAGGGTTAAGGGCCTTGCTGAAGCTGGGAATCAAGCCCACAATCACAGGTTGGAAGTCCAACACCTTAACCATGAGCCACCACTTCCCAATAATATAATATTATTAATTAATAATAATAATAATAATAATAATAATAATAATAATAATAATAATAATAATAATAATAATAATAATAATAATAATAATAATAATAATATTATTATTATTATTATTATTATTATTATTATTATTATTATTATTATTATTATTATTATTATTATTATTATTATTATTATTATTATTACCTTGCCATCTCAAGGCAGGTAAAGAAATCTGTAAGCAAAGGTTCAGATAGAATCATACCTCCAGATATCAAACCACTATTTCAAGCTCACCATTAGACCACCATAATATATATATTAAATTTGCCTGATAATTTCTAAAATAATATTGATTATTATAACAATATGAAGTAAGTGAAATAAATGAATATGAATAAACAAAACTTTGGGATGAGCAAAATGCCTGCCGAATTCCAAATCTGTGCCCTGTAGACCAGCCTTTTATATGGGATGTCTTAGCTCTGAAATTTGCACACTTCTACTTTAATAAATTTTGATTGTTATTTCACACTTTTAATAATTACAGGAAATAAGGGTGAATAAGTGCTATATTTAATATAATTTAACACTAATTATAAGTGGTAATAATTACATGGGTTAATTATGTTATAAAGATATAAATGGAAAAGAGTTAACACAGGTTACCATATGTTTATGACGCATATTAAATCATCTGATTTAAAGCTAGCAATAGAACGACCAAATTAAAATGCACCCCCACTACATGATTGCAGTTAACATTTATTGGTTATAATGTCATCATAAAACTCGGAGAGGACATTTATTATTGCTCAACAAAAAAGAATATCATCATAACTAAAACTTAGCATTACAGTACAAGTTAGCCTTACAGTCAGCTGTGATATAAAAGAGTCAACCACAATTATAAAAACATTTTGGAAGCATTTAGAGAAATCAATCTTCCATTGCCTATAGCCGCTTATTCCTAATTAGGGTCATTGGGATCTGCCGGAGTCTATCCCAACTGTCGCTGGTTAAAAAACAGGGGCCACACACACTCCCAATCACTCCTATGGGCAATTTAGAATAACCAAACAACCTAACATACATGTTAGAATGACCAGAAAATGATGACAGTTGGTATGTCATATAGGCTGGATGTGGTTAATTCATTTTATCTTTTTCTGTTTCGCTGAATAGATGTTGGAGGCAAAATTTTTTCAGGTGGCCCTCTAGCTACAGGCCTACATGCACCAAACATATTCGCAATTTCTTTTCTCCTTGTCACTGAAAGATGTCTGGAATTTTAAATGTAACACTGGTGTATGGCTTAAATTAAAATGTGGGAAGTTTTAGTCAGTGAATCGGTTGCAAAACTTTGGGGGTCCTGAAACCCCCCATGTCCCCCGTGTCATTGGCATGCCTGATTTAGGTAGATTGTGAATTTTTATTATACAAAAAAAACTGAATAAACTAAAGTCAGCATAATAAACAGGGCTGATTATTTTGTCTCTGATAATATTTTGTGTTATATTCACAGAACGAGGATTCAATAAAAGTTATCAAAGTTACACATCTCACACTTAAAACAACTATACTTTACATGTGTGAGAGAGTTGTGTTGCACGTAATACTAACAAAAACGATAAGCAGCTCAAATATTTTATTACAAAAAGTTAAACGTTTAAATGTTGTTTAAAACCCAGTGTGCGTCAGTAAAGCACCGCTAGATGGCGCTTCACAGATACTGAGTAAAATTAAAAAACGAGAAACAAATCTCACATTTAAACATATACAGAAATATAAAAATGTATAATCATGAGTTACATCAATCACAAATGGTACGATTTACAAAAAATAAACAAATAAATAAAACAAATGTTAAAAAGCTGCTGTGTATAGTCATCCTGCACACTAAGCTCCGCCCACGGTGCTCTGGTTCAAGCTTATTGACCCATAGGGTAACGTCCAAAATCGCATACTTTCATACTATATAGTACGCAAAAAGTTTAGTAATGAGCTGTTATTTCCACCCGAATCTTGCAGTGTGCATACAATGGATACGTTATTATATCCCATGAGGCCGCGGGAGAGACCTTGTGGGGTAATTAAAGTGCCGACGAGCCCCTTTTCAAGCTTTAAGTACTTAAAAAAAAGCTGGTTCCTCGTAGTTAAATTTTACTCGTTTAACATCATTCAAGTTAACACTGCCCAACTTCAAATTTGCGCTGCTGTGACGTCATATGTCACGTGTCAATAGCATAACGTCGATGTAACCACACTATAAGAACGTACTTTACCAACGGTGGCAAAGTACGAACTTACTGAAATCTAGTAAATACTTTAATGTGCTGTACAGTGTAATTTTATGGGGTTTTTAAAATTACAATAGGTACAGTAATTTATTAATAAAGCAAATTAGTGTAAAAAATAGCATAAATATTATTTACAGTTTCACATTCGCCACACGATGGCAGTCAAGACCCATTCATAAAAGTATTCAGCGTGACCCAACATAGCATTAATTGTATCCCTTTAAACTCGTACAATGATAATGATAGTAAGAATAAGATAAATAATACTTTTTTTATTATCATCGTTCTTATCATTATAATAAAAGTTTATAGTAGGATTAGTGTTGCGGTTGGTTAAACAGTATTGTTATTTTTCATAAATTGAGGGTAAATACGTTTAAAAAAAAAACATATTTTGAATAGTATTTATCACAAATCTTTTAGCTTTTCTCTTTAGCTCCAGGAGATCCCTGTGAGCCTAAATTAGGGAATAAGCGGGTATAGAAGATGAATGAAATGAATGAATGTGGTGCTTAAATGTCAAAAGAATGAGAGAAAATGGATTAAGATGATTTAAAAACATAGGGAAATTGTGGTTTCAATTGACTTAACTCAAGGAACTAGTAGGAAAACATCAAATGACATTAATACAGGTTTATTTAGCTTCCTAAAGGGTATTTTAAATGGAGGTGGGGGAGAAGAGAGGAGGAAAGTCTTCCTTTTATATAGACATTGTTATCTCTGTGTAGCTCCGTTACAGGAGGTGGCGGTAATGAACCTTTGAAGTTGGGTCCGAAGAAACGCCCAGAAACGCTGCGAACCCGACACCCAGACAGAGAAAAAGAAAGAGGGAGAATAAAAGCTTTTTTAGTTACACTAATGGTAATTTATTAAATAAAACAACGTAAATATATTTGTCGCCATATTACTTTTAAAAAAGATATATTTAAAAATGTCGTTAGAGCAGTATTTTCAGAGCAGACTTTTATTTTAAAATGTGTTAACCAAATATGCCGGAAGTAGTACAATGCCCCCCCCTCCTGATTCAGATCAATTGGCTCACTCGTTTTGCAACGATTCACTGTTTTTGCCATGTTTTAATTAAGAATTCCTCTTTTTCTAACTATAAAATAAATGACAATGTTTAATTAAAAAAAATACTCTATGTTTAACTCCATGTGCAGCAAACAAGTCTTGCAAATACGCTCTTCAAAGTTCACTTGAGAGAACTGATTCAAAGAACCGATTCTCTGGTAACCTATTGTATCGTTGGTAACAGTAAGATGGCAGCGTTATGGGCAGTTTTATTGAAATGAGGCGATTAACGTGCAGCTAAACATGACCTCTATCACAAAACCACTAAGACGATTTTTGCTTTTGTTGTTGTGTATTTTCGGGAAAATTTATATTTCATTAGCAGGTAAGCAAGACGATACAGCCAATAAGCTAATGCTAGTTTGTGGAAACTCCTCTGTGTTTACATGCCTTTAAAGAATTTTTGTGGCATTTTAATGTTTAAAGCTTTACGTAAATAAACCGACTTTGTAATATAGCTGTAGTATATAAAATAAAACTGTCAATGTGTCAGAGGCTGGTGTGAGTGCAGGTTTTTTCATCAGAAGCTTCACCTGATTCCTGGATCATCGAAATTATCTTTGATTTTAATAGACACGATTGAAGACCTGTAGTCACATGACCCTCAGAGGACCAGTGTCACATGGAGACAGAAGAGCACTGCTGAGGGTTATATAGTTAAATCTATGGAGAACCGCATCCTTCACTTTAACCCATAGTATTCTCTTTATCTGATTTGTGTTCACAGATGGAGGTGGAACTCCTGACTTGGACAGTGCGAATGGATTAGACTCTCATTGGGACGGCAAGAACTTCAAGGACACTAAGTCCTCATCTCAGAGACAGTTTAAGACAGCAGAAATTGCAGACGCTGTTCTGGGAATGGAGCTGTCCGAAACCACAGCAGGGATTGAGGCTCTGATTCCTAAAAGCTTTACCCCATGTGAGAGCCAAGTGAAGGAGGAGGAGGTTGTTAAGCAACAGGAGGCAGTGATGGAGCAGGAGGTTGAGATGAAGCAAGAAACTCTTGCAGGAGGAGAGGAGCAGAACACCACAGAAAGTACAAAGACATATAAAGTTAACTGTGAGAAAAGAAGCATAGCTGAACATGAAAACCTCACTGTGCAGATTCTCAATGTGTCCCAGGTACTTTACACCCAACAGACAGACCCACAGAGACACAAAGACACAACAGACAGTGACACAACAGACAGAGACAGGCTCTATCTGTGCTGTGGATCTGCAGTGATCAGAGAAACAGAAACTGTTTTACTGTTATTACAAGTAATAGAACAGGTTTTAACCTTCACAAACTTTTTTTTTTTTACGTAAATGATTTCGACTCTTGACACAACCGTAGAAGATCAGAGTGTTATTGAAATAATGTGCCAAGTATAAAATAATTATCTGTTAAAGTTCACATCACACATCTATACAGGGGAACGTTTAAGATGTTAGGGACTAAGTCATAGCAGGTTTGTTGTACACACACACACACACACACACACACAGCATAATGAGCTCATGACAGGAACATGAACACATTCATTGCTGCAGTTTTAATGTTTACTGTATCTGTTCATTTTCCTGCAGGACCTGATGGACTTCCTGAACTCAAACAGCTCAGAATGTTCATTGGTACTTTTCTACACTTCCTGGTGTCAGTTCTCCGCTCATCTCGCTCCTCATTTTAATGCTCTTCCTCGAGTTTTTCCCATCATGCATTTTCTCGCTCTTGATGCCTCCCAACACAGCAGGTGTGTGTTAATAATGGGACTATATGTTTCAGTTATAGATATAATCAGATATTCTGACAGTTCTGTAAATGTTTGTTTTCCTTTGTGTGTGTGCAGTTTGTCAACGCGCTTTGGGACGGTTGCTGTGCCCAACATTTTGCTGTTTCAAGGCGCTAAACCAATGGCACGGTTTAACCACACAGAACGACGCCTGGAGACACTGACAGCCTTTATCACTAATCAAACCGGTGAGCAACTTACACTCCAAACAGTTTAACACATTCTCATCCACATCCCGCTGAAGTGTGTGTGTGTCTGGGAGGCGCTATAGTGTTTCAGCTCACTGGTTAACCAGTAGATTAGCTGTTTTTCTAGCTCGGTATGCATGAGAAATAAGAGAGAAAAATGGTAACAGTTCTGTAATTTGGTGTAATTTTCTCATGTTTTACTGTTATTTTATCTATAGAACTACAGAAAAAGGTGTGTGGGTGGTCTGGAACACACGGTAACGCATTCACTGTGTTTGTATTTCAGGGTTTGAGGCGGTTGAGAGTCAGAAGGTGACTGATGATGATTGTGTGGGTCCTTTACTCAGCGTCCCAGTGCGGAGCATCGACTGGCTTTTTGTGTTCAGTGTCCTGTTTTTATCTGTGTTCAGTTTGTACGCCATCCTGCGGACCGACAGCATCAGACTGCTCATCCCCGGCCACGAACATGAGCACCAGGACTAATACCAATATTAATATTATTATTATTATTGTATGTTTAAACCACTTCTAAATCTGAATTTGAGGCAAATAATCAGCATCACAATAAACAAAACAAAATCAATCGTTTGTATTTTGTTTTCTTTCCTGGCCTGTTTATTCTCACTGATTTTCATCACACCAGCGGAAACGAGAAAATAAACTAAATCTCCTTTACACTGATGTTCTCAAACTGATGTTCTTCTCATGCGGATGTTCTCTGCAGGAAAACCCATACAGTAAGGGATGCAATATGGCGCGTGAATTGCCGAGTCCTGGAGCCACGCCCACTCCGGTTGCATCCGGGTCTTGTGGACTTTTATCGCTGTGTTTTATGATTTATAGTTTTAGCTTTAAGTGTTTTGCGGCAACATTTTACAATCTCGTGTTTATATGTTCTGTGCAGGCAGAACAGCAGACAGTCTTTTTATGTGCGCGTTAGGGTGTGTGTGTATATGTGTGTGTGTTCTACTCTGCCCCTGTGCACGTGTGCTATGAGCTGGTTAATGTTTATGAGGTTCTGCGCTGCAAATCGGAGTGTTTTACTGAAACACCGAAACTTACTTCTGTCCGCAGCAACAATGGTAAAACTTCCTGTTTCCTTTGCGAATCATTTTAATGTTATTACTTAACAAACCGCTGCAAATTCGCCTTTAACCCGGAGTTCAAATGATCTCAGCACTTGTCCATCGGATTCACACGGATTTTCAAGCGATCGGCTGTCAGATATTTTACGACATTTTGCTGGCGCGATATTAACATTAGTACTTATAACTGTCTAAAATACACACTGCTTTAAATGACTATATCCGAGTAAACAGGTCTGCCATAATCACGTGACCAATGACGCTGACACAGTCCCATAATGCTGCTAAAGGACGTTGAGCTAAATTTTGTGGTTCCGGAGACAACCAAAAAACGAGTGTATTATAAATTTAATTGAAATGAAAATTAAACGAAACGTCACTAAAATATAAATATCTCCAAAACTCAGTGCAGCTCTGAAGTACACTAATAATACCGGAGCTTTAGCCTTATTGACCAGCAGAGGTCGCTAGTGTTTACTGTGTCATCACTGCATTCCGTTAAACTCGGGTTCTGCATCTTTTTCAGTTTTAAATGGTTTAAATGGAAAATCCTCTCTTCCACTGTTTCTTGTTTAGTTCCCTGAGCACCTCTAAACTGGATTTTAAGCCGATACCCTGTTTCTGGATGCTAACGCATCAATACACACAGCAAGACTGGTGACAGAGTAATGTAAGGAATGTGAAAGTGAAGTTAAACATCTTTACATGACCTGCAGAGTCAGCAGACCTGCATATTTCGAGCTCTTTGTTGACAAGTGAGTTGTGAAATGTTCACGTAATGTTCTGCCACTGTTCTGCAAGAACTTATTGTGGTCTAAAGCCAGGTGTTTTAGCGTTTTAATTAAGGTGTTGTAGCCTATACATTTCCACTGTATCGGTACAAATTCTTCGTATTGTTAAAATTAATTGTAAGAAACTGCAAAAGGAGAAAATCTTTTTAACGCATTTTTTTTGCTGGCATGTTTATCTTGCGAAGTCTGACAAACACGGGCCTGTGCATTAAAGCCCGTCTTGGTTTTAATTGACTGTGTGTGTGTGTGTGTGTGTAGACCACAGATTCGCACTGGCTGAGTGCAGCAGAAAGAGAACATGCCCTGATGGAGTTAAAGGCCACAGGATGGATGGAGCTGGAAGAGCGAGATGCACTGTATAAGGAGCTGCACTTCAAAACCTTTAATCAGGTTCAGAATCTCATGAACACACTATCTTACAGACACTGTTATTAACACTATCATTAATACATTCTCTCAACAACACGGTCATTAGCACATTTCATTTACATTTCTAGCATTTGGCTTACATTTATGTCCTTTATACAACTGAGCAATTGGGGGTTAAGGGGCGCGCTCAGGGGGCCAGCAGTGGTAAATTGGCTGAGAACCCACAATTTACCGGTTAGCCGTCCAACACATTAACCACGAAGCCACTATCTTATTAACATTACCACCATATAATTAACAGAAGAGCATAAATACCTGGGTATTTGATTTTTTTAGTGCATATTGAGGTCGTGTCAAATAGAAAAGAGAAAGTTCTGGAATCACAGCTACAAAAAGCGAGCAGAATCACTTTTAAGTTTTATATGTGGGCGGAGTCATAAGATGTACCGCTAATCCAGAAATTTGGAGCTCAAACTGTGTTACTATACTGATGTATGTACGGATTAACTCAATCAAGAACCCCATAATGCCACCCGGTTCCCTCTGTGTGTGTGTGTGAGTGTGTGTGTCAGTCCTCATCAGTGTGACAGGGAGCAGACCCTAATTCAGCTGCAGCTGAGGTTTCCATCAGACTCACAAACAATCCAATCGGTTAAAATGTTTCATCTGTCTCGGAAAACCACTAACTCTCTCATAATTCATATGTTTCTCATCTCTGTCTGTCCGTCCGTCTGTCTGTACGTCTCCACGTCTCTTTTTGTTTGCTTAGTCCATTTTTCTGTCTGTCATTGGAATTCTTTTTGCCGTGTGCTGCACTAAATTCAGAATTTTTTTCTGGATTTTTTGGATAATGTTTAAATGTTTTGGAACTTTTTATTCGAGTTAGCTCTTCATATAGGATGTGTTTTTTATTAATAAACTAAAGTGTTCCTAAAGAGCTGAGATTTAACCTGTTTATTCATCTCCATGCTCCTTATTTGGCAGCTGAACTTGTGCATTTAAAGCTGGAAGTGTAAATGATGTTCTTAAGGACGTTTTTCTGAGATGGTTGTTAAAGAGAATTCAGTTTCACTGTCTTTCTTTGAGTTTTTTCACTTCTTTGCGGAAAATAGGATGCTACTTTTCTCTGAAGTTTCTGTCAAAATCAGTTGTTTCTATTGGAGGATAGTACTGTAGTAACTTAGAACTCGCTACATGATGGGTTTCATTTTTCTGCTCTAATCATTAGCCAAATGTTAATTAGTGTTTAATTAATTTAATTAAAATTTCTTGCTTTGGTCACTAATGTAACCGTGGCCTTTATCAACACACCCAAAATGTTTTGAAGTATTATTTTGTTCTGACTTTTGAGTAGACTTTATAAAATATTTGATATGGTCAAAGGGTAAAAGCATATTTTAGAAATATTTTTTAAATTATTAATAACGTCCTTGTTACATGTGTGCGTCTGTGTAGGCGTGAGCGTGGCTGTGTTCCAGTTTGCTCTTCTTGACCGTTATTGTGTAATCTTTCTAAATGCTCCTCAAAGTGGCAGGTTTGGGTGGAAGTTGGGGTGGTGCTGGGAGTGGTGGGGGCCAGTGGGGTAGTTGAATGGCTTGACCCATGTGCCAGTGGTTCTGATTATTCGGGGCCCTGCAGTGTGTCACATTAAATTAGCGTCTTTGTGACAGACAGAGTGTGCAGGCAGAGGGCACATAATGACACAGCGAGCGGAAACAAAGAGTCTCTCGCATCCAAAAACTCCTTGACCTCTCAGCCTCTGTGTGGAAGAAAACGTGCGTGTGTTAGCATGCGAGTAAATGTGTTTGCCAAAGTTTAAAAACATTTACAAATAAGAAAGTACGATAAAAATACATTTACATTTGTTTTCCTACAAAAATGTAAAGTAGCAGTTTGTTTGAGTAAGAAGACGGAGATTGTAGCAGATCAAAGCATTTGTTCATTCGGAAGGTCTGCGGGTTGAATGTATGAAACAGCCGGAGATTTAAAAAGTCAAACTCAATGTACAGCGTTATTAAGTTAAATTGAAGCTCCATACGTTAAAGTCACGCTCTGTCGCACCACTTCATTTCACACTTTATCCTCCAGATTTGATGTGAATGAGTGAAGGAAACATTTTGGACAACAATCAGCGGCTGCGGTGATTTAATAATGAGCCAATGTTCCTAATGAGAGCTGAGAAAGAGCAGGCCGTCGCACCCGCGGCTCACGTTGCAGGAATCTGACAATTATGTTAAACTGATTGCGAGCTGGTTTGTACTCTGATACCCCACCTGATCGCCGACTCGCTGATCGTGTTACATCATGTGTTGGAAAATTGGTTACAACACACTAAAGACTTGAAGCAATTTCCTGCCACGAGTGACCGTGTGCATGTCTGTTGGTGCGGCCGTGGCGGAGTGCGGTGTACAATGGTCTTTCAGTGGTCTAATTATCCGCGGAAGCGTTTAGGAGCTTAATTGAGATTGCAGAGGGAAATTGCTCTGAAATAGCCGGTGCAGTGAACACAGCATGCCGATGATCCTGGCCTCTCTGAGGTCATTAGAATTCGCGTAATCATTCAGAATGGCCTTTGATTGGTGTGTGTATGTGTGTGTGTATTCTACACTACATCACCTGCTGATATGCACTATGAGTTAAGTGCACTATGTTTTATATTATCCGAACAAGATTTGAGGCCTCAACCTGGAGTCCCAGGATTTTTGGTAGGATTGTGTTTCTGTCTCTTGCTCTAGTTTATGCTGATCATAGATTATCTGACCATTTGCTGTTCTTTTTTGATCTGGAAGCTTGATAAATAAAGCTTTTTTTGTACTGTACCCGCATCTACGCCTCCTATAGACGATCCTTAAATTTTTCCTCTGACTTACGGTCAGACAGCATTATCACAAACTCTTGGTTAACCCGAAACCCTTGCTCCATTTTAAGATCACTCTGTTTCGGGATCAGTGTCTTTGTGTCGCTCATTTCTGCCTCAGTCGCTGTTAGTAAATTGAAGAGTAAAGAGCAACAGTACTTATTTAAATGTAGTAGTTATAGTGCAGATTGGAAAAGAAAAGAACAATAATGTGTTTTTTTTCTGAATAGTAGTGTGTTTAGTTAAATAGTAATCTGCTTAGAGTAATAATGCTCACAGAGTAATAATTCAGGGAATGTGTGCACTGTTTGTCTTCACTCCAGGCATTTGGATTCATGTCTCGAGTGGCTCTGCAGGCGGAGAAGATGAACCATCATCCGGAGTGGTTCAATGTTTATAATAAGGTAATAACTTCTACTGAGCGCCGCTCTGTCACCCCGCGGCAGGCGTTTAGAAAACCTCAGACAGTGAGCCGAGCCGATAGGCCCCACGCCTCACTGCCAAACTCTGTGCCACGGCTCACGCTAACACAGCTAGCTAACGTTTCACATCAGAACAGTGAGAAACTGAGAGGGTCCTATGTTTTGTGGTGATTATTTTTTTTCTGTGTGTAAAGAACATAGCCGTGGTTTATGACAAAATGGGCCTGAAATCCAGCTGAAGCCTCCGTGTTAGCGACAGCGCTTCTGCTGCACACGGAGGAATTCCACCATTAATCCTCACTTTATGAAAAGCTCCAGGCTCTCACTCTGCTACTTTCCATTGAGTGTGTGTGTGTGTGTGTGTGTGTTTTGCTTTACAGTGGAATCTCTTGTTCTTTTTTAGGTCCAGGTCACATTAACGACACATGACTGTGGAGGCCTTTCGAAGAAAGACATTCGTCTTGCCAAATTCATTGATAAAGTTGCTCTGAAAGTGTAGCGTGTGTGCTTGGCCTGAGCTCAGACTCTCACGGAACAATGTTCTAATTTAGGACCTGCAGTAAATGCAGAGGCTTAAAAAGTTTGTTGGTTACTGTAACAAATCTTAAATAAAAATCATGAACATCAGTGTTTCACCACCTTAATTTATTTTCTGTTTCGTTCTTTGAATAATATCACATAGCATGTTTCTGTTCAATAAAATAAGGGTCTGTAGTGTCTTTGGCCTTTTGTGTCAAGGAACGTTTTTGATGTTGCAGCCACATGGCACACACTGCCATCATAGGGTAAAACAAACATCCCGTTTTACTTAAAATTATTTTAAATAGTTTTAAAAAAATGTGCATGTGCTTCAATATGCAAAGAATTTGCATTAAATTTGATTATTCAAAGACATATTGTGTGTTGATTTAAATGCCTAATCTGTATCTTACTTTTTTTTTTATTTGTTGCCTTAAAGAAAACATTAAGCATTTGGAGCACTTTTGTTAGGACAATATTATGTTAAAGCATGGACATGCATAATAATGACCCTAATTAAAGATTTAATTTACTATCTACTTACAGAAGATACTTAGAGAAAATAAACACAGTAACATTTTATGGGAGCTGGCAGTTACACTCATTTATTCAGTCAGTGAGCTTGATGAGAGTTACGGTAAGGACGAATAAAATTAACTCAGGTTTGTGAGGTATTTAGGAGATCAGTGGGCAGTCAGTAAGGTAACATTATACATATGATGTGTGCAAGATGTGTGCAAGATTAGTTAAGAGTGAGTTGAAAGTAAGTTGAGAAAAAGTTGGGAGTGATTTGATAGTAACTTGGGAGTGGGTTGGGGGTGAGTTCAGAGTGGGTTCAGAGTGATTTGGGAGTAGGTTGAGAATGTGTTGGAAGTGAGTTCAGAGTAATTTGGGAGTAGGTTGAGGGTAAGTTAGGGGTGAGTACAGAGTGAGTTGGAAGTGAGTTCAGAGTGAGTTGGGAGTGGATTGGAAGTGAGTTCGGAGTGATTTGGGAGTAGGTTGAGGGTAAGTTAGGAGTGAGTTCAGAGTGAGTTGGGAGTGATTTGGGAGTAACTTGAGAATTAGTTTTGAAGTAAATTGAGCGTTAGTTTGGTGATGGTGGACTGCATATGCTACAGTTTGGACCTGCAGTGAAAATGAGCACACTCTCTATAGTGTCTCATTGTTCTAGCAGCATGAAGCTCAATGTGCTTTCTACACTCTCTATAGTGTCTCCACAGAAGAACATTGCTGCATCTCTGTGATAGGGCCGAGTACATGAGTGGTGAGAGAACACAGCCCTGTGGTACAAAATGTTTCCTGACTGCATGTTGGTTGGAGATCCTCTGGCAGTGATGGAGGACATTTTCAGCTGGGTTAGATTTGCTGTGATGTTTCTCTGAAACAACATTAATTATGTTGATGATGGTGAAAATGCTGGTAAATAATAAATATGTGCCTAAATCCTAATATTAATAAAATATTTTGATGCTTTTTTAAGCTACTGAACATAAGCTGTGTTTATACTAAAGTGTGTGTGTGTGTGTGCATTAGGAGAAGGGATGAGTGTGTGTAATATGAGCACAAATCTAATTATTTACGACTTTTACTTCTAAATTGTGGCAGAAACCTTAAGGAAAAACACAGTGAGCTCATCAGAGTGGAAAATAGAATGTGTAGAAATAAAAACGCACGCCGCAATAAAAGAATGTTTTCTCGAACAGCACATGCTTATTTAATCTAAGACATAATTGGAAAAAGAACAAAAAGTGAACTGTGTGTAATGATTAAAGTCCTATTTCTATTTAATCGAATGTCCACAGCAATTGGTTCAGACATTTTTTTCTCTTGTGTGGAAAAAGCTAATTATGACCCCTAATGCTAAAACAAAACAATGTACAGAGAATGAGAGAGAGAGAGAGAGAGAGAGAGAGAGATCTAACATGTTTATCAGAAGTGTTTGTGTTTTGGGACATTGCACACCAACAGTTAAGCAGATGATAGCATTTGAGCTAACACTAAATACACATGGCTAAAGTCGACTGTAGTGAGGTTAATGCTTGTTGTCATGATTACAGAACAATAAATGCATAATTATTAATCATTAGTCATTATTACTATTCATTAGCCTTATTATTTTTAAGTCATTCTTTTTGTCCAGTTTTAGTTATTATTTAGAATGCAGTAATTAAGTATTTGGGACTTGTATGAGCTGTGGTGTAACACACAGCCATGTGGTTATGGATAGTTCAAGTTATAGAGTGATGTAAAGTTATTTATATAGGGATAATTATAGCAGTGTTATAGTCATTTATTTTATAGTCATATTTCACTGCCATGTCCTGTAACTGTTGTATGCAAAATTGGAAGATGCAAATTTTTGTCCTCAGCTGACAAATCACATCAAAGCTGCCAACTGTTTCCCAGTCCTCCTGCGTCATGCAATACTAGAAGCTGATTGGCTAATGAATTGTTTTTCAGAATGAATCAATCCGTTATGCTTTATTGATATCTGAGTTAGTATTTTTGTATATTTCTGCTAAAAGTCATTTACAAACTATTAAATATGTCTGTGTTTAAGGATAACGCAGGGTGTAAATATATACGCATTATGCATGACGATACGTCTCAATCTATACTGTATGCTTATTTCAGTTTACTGTGTGTTCTGTTTTTTGGTGTAGGATATAATGATGCCTTTTTTATGCTTTATTAATATTACGATTTTTTCTTAATAGATGTGGGCGACATATTTCTGATTTATTTTCAGTGTGTGTAGGAGTTTGATGTTGGTAGATTGTCTGTTTCATGAGGAAACGCAGGTGATTTTAGTTTAAGGTTAAATAAACAGTTTAATCTAAAGCGTTATTAAATTCCTCATCTCCGGAGTCATTAATGCTGATATGCAGTGAATAAAACCGATAAGGTGATAAGGAGCGGCAGATCGCGAGCTCGAATCACGAGAACAAGTTAAACTGCGGATTTATAGGTCATTGTTTTATATATATATATATATATATATATATATATATATATATATATATATATATATATATATATGTTAGTTATATATATGATTATTTTATATTACTGCCGTATGCTTACAGAAACAAATTGTCAAATTGATAATTTTTTTAAGAATCAGATCTCAAAATGAAAAAATATTTGTGTTTCATAAATATAGTTAGAAAAAATATACACATTTCATTTAAATTCATATCTGAAATCTAGTAAAATCTAGTAAATCTAGTAAAAAATATAGTTACAAATCCCATTTGCATTTCTATAAAATTTCATGTAACTGTATAAAACTGATTTCTGAATTCAGTAAATTCGTTAATCGCGGTTTGATTCATGATGCAGTCATTGAGTTTGCTTTAGTTTATGAGTTTGTGTAAAAATTGTGTTGTGAGTGTGCTGGAAATGTTTAAGCCTTTAAATTATAGCGCATAATTATTAATGAATGATTACGAATTGTTTTTGTCTATCTTAAGTTTTAAAGCATCTCACATAGCGACAATTATTTTAAAATAATCGTCTTGAATCATTAGTTCTGTTTAATTTTTTTATAAACACGTAAGGACAATTTCCAATTCATATTTTTGGTACAGAGTTTGTTTCATCTGCAGTTTTTCTTTACATTTTTGTTTTTTTTTTTTTACTCACAAACATTTATATGGCACAATAATCAAAAATAAACACAGACTGAACGCTAAAATGCAGATGAAGCTACAAACGGAAAAGATTACAGTTTATATACATTCAGCTAAAACAGTCGGATTAAATGGCCTGGAAATGGCAGGATTTCTTTTTATTAAAACCAAAAAAAAGTTCGTTTTGTTTTTGTTCAATACATTAAACTATTTTTACAAAGTTGCAATGTAACGTCTTCACTTTGAAATCCACGCGCGTGGATTTGATAAAGTCATTGTGCAAGTTTAGGTAAACAGAAAAGTCGCAAAAATTTATCTGAATAAAAAATTCATCATTTACAGCGGATCCAGTTTTGGTCGCGCGGGCGATTATATTTTTTGCTATTCTTTACGTCTCCGTTAGCTGTTGTACTGACAAGCGGATCCTCCGTACCCGAAACGAAAACCGGGATGCTGCTTGGGTTTGAGTCTGAGGGTCCGCGAGGCCGGAGCTGCACGTGTCCCGGTAGACCCCGTACGGCGCGGGGGGCGGGGCTCCGTACGGGCACGCAGAGGAACTCATGGCAGAGTTGATAGAGGGAGCCACCGAGGCCGTTCAGGTTGCTGATGCTGTTCATGCTCGAGGCCATGCTCATGCTCATGCTCATAGAGGAAATGGAACTTGGGGATGAGAGAACAGGCTGGGACGCCAGCGGGCTCATGGAGTTAAAGAACGGAAAATTTTTGGGCGCAAGCCCCTTGTTGGTCCAGTTGTTATAGCCGTAGGCAGGGTACATATCCTCATAGGGCTGCACGAGCCCACCGAACTGCGGCAGATAACCGTTTTTACACACAAATCCATCTGCTGATTCCGCTCACGCTTCCGCCACTTTGCCCGTCGGTTCTTAAACCACACCTGAGGCATAAACAAAATATAATATAATAATAATAAACAATAATCATCATCATCATCATCATCATTATTATTATCATCACGCATTTGTATAATAAAAAATAATGTGAGAGAAGATTTTTGAAAAAAAAATTCGCCGCTTCGGGAAATATTGAAGAAAAACTAGAATACAGCGTTGGGGAAAACAAAAGGATTGTCTTTGTCGGTGTAATATATTTTAATAAAAAATTTAAATGGAATTGGGGACTAAAATTATCAATAAAATAAAAAATATGACAATATTAAAATAGTTACAAAATAAAAATAACACAGTGGTAAAAACCCCCCCAATAAAATCCATCAATTCATCTATTGCCTATAGCCGCTTATTCCTAATCAGGATCACGGGGATATCTGCTGGAGTCTATCTGTCATTGCGTGAAACACAGGGGTACAACCTGGACAGGTCGCCAGTCTATCACAGGGCCACATACAGACAAACCAATACACTCACTCCTATGGTAAATTTAAAATCACCTATCAACCTAACAAACTTGTTTTTGGACTGTAGAAGGAAACCGGAGAACCCGGAGTAAACCTAATCAAGCAGAGGGAGAACATGCAAACCCCACACAAAAAGACCGCTGCCGGGGATGCGAACCTGAGACTGTGAGGCAACAGTGCTAATCACTAAACCTCCGTGCTGCCCAGAAAACAAAAAAAACCCCCAGAATTGGCAAAGCTAAATTGATTAAAGTTTTTAAAGACTATACAGACCCATACAAACATTTAAACCTATATAATAAAACTTCAAAAACAAAAAATACAATTATTTTTTTTTTAGAGAATTGTTTTATAGAATGAAAGACATGTATACGCATTCCGCTGAATTTTATTTAAATTATGTAAGTGTTCATAAAATTTCTTTTAAAATCAGTTTATTAGTTATGTCAGAATTGTTTACAGCAAACTAATTTAGTAATTTAGTTCCGAAGCAAAATAAGGGACAGAGGGGACAGTGCGGGGAAAAGCATTTCTTTTTGGAAATGTATTATATTATTATAAAGATCTGGATTTATTGATCTATATTATGTAATTCTTTGTTTAAATTTGCATATATTAAACAAGCATGTATAATTGATAATAATAATAATAAATAAATTATTGCGTATAATTGATGTTATTTGACTTAAATACAGGTTAAGAGTTTGAAGGTGACTTCACGCTCTGCTATTAAAACGCGCTTTTTGGTTTTAAATGTTCTTAAACCTAAAACACGGTTAACATGAACAAAACTATTTGATAACATTTTCATACCTTTGCTTTGATTCAGATTATTTTTTAAACTAACGCTTATCGATGTTTTTTGTCCCAATAGTTGCAGCTGCTAAACATAATAATATTTTACTTATAATTTTAATTTAATTAAAAACAGTCTTTGAATTTAGGTTGTGAGTTTGCACGCGGAATTGCATTGCTGTTTTTTATTTTTAGTATTATTCCGAGTTGGCAGTATTAAATGAATAATATTAAAGAGTTTTATAATTTATTTAAATAGCTTTGGACGCGGAAATATGTTTTTATTATTTTCTTTTATATTTGTTTACCCTCTTTCTTTAACCTCTTTTCTTACCCGAACTCGCGCCTCGGTCAGATTGGTCCACACAGCAATCTCTTCGCGCGTGCTCATGTCTGGGTACCGGTTTCGCTGAAATGTAGCCTCGAGCTCCTGCAGCTGCTGGCTCGTGAAGTGTGTCCGCTGCCGCCGCTGTTTCTTCTTCTTCGGATCGTCCACGTTTTTCCGTCCTCATTGCGCTGCTCAACGATCCGCTCCTTCTCTGCGAAATACACAGTTCACTCAGTTTAACACTCGCTTAAACACGCATTTGCATTATCTCTACCCGGAATGTTAACATTTAATTTAAATTAATTTAATTTAATTTAAAGTGTTTTTTGTTATGTTCATACAAATCATATCGATATGACAAATAAATGAAATAAAAATGACTTAAATCCTATTGGCAAGTGAAAAAGGCCAAATTCTAGCACTGCGGCCTATTTAACACGCAGCTGGTCTATTCCAATAGTTACGTCCCTTTTTACTGAGTAGATTCACTAAGTTTATTTTTAATGCGATTATAAATATAGTTATAAATACACACAAAATATTTTATTTTTATATGCACGTTTAATTACCTAGTTTTAAAAACACGTATCTTTATATTAAAAATATACGTATACAAAAATACATATTTATTTATTTATCACTTCTAATATCACCTATTTTTACCCACAGATCTTTTTTCACAGTTTGTTGCTAGGTTTTTTTTTGCATTGTATGTGTATTCAGTCAAAAATATGAAAGTTTGTTTTTAAAAAAAATGTTTTCCTAACTTTATATAAGGTATATAATTAACACATAAAACTGTAATAAAAATATTCTTACTGACGCAGTTAAATGTTTATAATGTTTATAGTTAGAAAAATACATTTTTTGTAGGATTGGAAGAAGGATTTTTTGCAGGTGAAATCCGGCGCGCCTGCAGGGGGCTGAGTCCGAGCAAAATAATCTAATCTCAGATCTAAATCTAACCCCCATTGAACAAAAATATCTGAATATCAGTGTTCACTAATCTGCGGGATTTGGGTTACACTGCACGTTTCTGTATTGTAAATGTTACTGCTCAACTCTTAATTGCTCATACAGACATATAGTCGCAAATGTTGTTTTTTTTTTATTTCTCGATGGGTTAAACTGTACGTCCGGGGACCTGAGTAAAAATGAGTATTTTTATTTTATTTATTTTATTTGTTTTATCTGAAGAGTTTTTTAGTGAAGCGGTTATCTTTGTTCCTCTGCGCGGCGATAGGCGACTGAACGGGTAAAAAAAACAGTCTGCGGTTATTATACTGCTCCGTGTGTTTCATCTTATTAAAAGTGTCAGAGAAAAACGGTGCATTTAGCGATAATAATGACACAATACACTAAGTGTTAAAGTCATACTTTGCATTATCTAGTATTAAGACTGACACTAACGCTCGCGCTGCTGCCGTGGTTCATTCCTCTCCCGCGCGCGCGCTTACCTGCAGTCTCAGTGTCCGAGGACTCGCTGCTCGTGTGCTCCAGTGTGTCGCGCGCGACGTGAGCGTGGAAAGCGGAGGCCATGTCGCGCGCAGGCGGGAGTCTCGCGGCGTCGTTGACGATTCGATCCAAATTCATTCCACCTTCAAAAAAAAAGTCGACAGTGTGTCTCACTCCGTAGCCGCCATGTTCCCCGGGCAAAGAGACAGGCCGACAGAGACAAAGATAAACAGAGAGACAGACAGCGGGTCTGATATTCCCGCGGTAAAGACGAACACTGCAGCTTCAGTTTTTTGCGCGAGTTTTCGCTTTCCACCCTACTCTCCTCCCCGGTCCCACCCACACACACACACACACACACCACACACACACACACACACACACACACACACACACACACACAGACAGAGTGCTAATCTGAATTGAATAAACAGCCGCCCGCAAGGCACACACACACACACACACACACACACACACACACAGGTGCAGATTTTTCTATATTGGATTTTGGGGCCACGGTGAGAGTCAATATTAAACTGGACACAATTAACAAATATATTATTCACAAATAATCCAAATTGTTGCTTAATGCAGAATAATCGCAATATTCACAAGAGAATGCACATTACACACTGCACACACTATAACACTATACACACACAACTCGCACCACTTACAAACACTACTACACACACTATATCAGTATTGACTGCCTAGTGCACACTACTCATAACGGTGGGCATAACTCCAGATTATAGTCTGTGTGTGTGTGCGTGTGTGTGCGTGTGTGTGTGTGTGTGTATGTGTTATTGTTGAGTGATTAGATATTAAACCTTAGTGTAATCACACACACACACGGTCTTTAAATGTAAAAGTAAACAGATACATAAACTCACACATTTTATTACGCCATAAACTTTGTGTGCAAAAAAACCCCACTCCGGTTAGTGTTTTGATTAATTAGGATTCGGATATGAAAATATAGATATATTTCTGGCAAATTGAAAATAAAACAGAACTATAGATACATTTTTGTCTTATTTTAAATTAGTTTTTTAGGCAGTGGATCGTGCTAAGTTTTAATGTTTTTTGTTTAGGTTCTGTGCCGTTTGTCTTTTACACTGCAGACGCTGTAAATGTTAAACTCAACCCGCATTTTTATGCAGTTATAACGGGTTCGGTAAAAAATAACAAAAAAATACTCCACACCATTCATAACACAGTACTGTTAAAGTTAAATGTCGGATTAATTTTATTCTTTAAAGTAAAATGTTTAATGTCCGACCTGAAGCTGTTTATATGGCATTTTAGTGTTATAAAGTGTCTCGGATTTGTGTCAGTACGCACATCTGTAAAAATAATTTATATTAAAATTTAGAAATTACTTTATAACTATTAATATAATTATCAATTATTTTGGATGATTAAAGTTTTTACTCAGTTACAACATTCAATCTTAAAAACACAATAGGAAAACCTTTCACCATTTATTCTATTTTTTTTTATCGCTAAACCTCTAAATTCTGATCGAGAACAACACTGCAGAATAAATAAAATATTAGCTGAGTATTATCAGACATGTCACAAATATTAGAAAATAAAAAAATTATTTTAGGAAAGTAAAAGAAACGGCACAGAGAGGATGCCCCACGATTCTCTGCAGGGTTTTGACTGATTTAAGCCTTAGACGTTTCTTTACTTTATTTTTTACCTCATTTTACATACATCTATTTCCGTTTTAGATGTGTTCTTATTATCGTGGTTAATAATACTAAATCCGATTAGGTTTACAAGTGTGATCTCCTACAATACTTACGCATCCTATTCTTTTAATGTGTGTCTAATGTTCATGCAGATTATACAAATTATATGTGTGTATTACGAATTATATATGATTGTGAATAGCTATTTGTTAAGTGTTTATAATGTTACTATTTCTATAAGGCAATACTAATTATTTATACTAATTATTTCAGAATTCCGTATGAATGCTTTAAATCCGAACTCTTCTGTGTAATCCTCTGGACCTGGATTATTATACACTCATTATTAGCACGGAAAAGGTTTTAATTGTAGGATAATTATCTTTTTTAAACTAGATTAGCAAACTGCAACTTAAAAACCCGTAAACGCAAAAAATTACCGGATCGGGTTAATTCTGTGATGAATAGGATGAGATCATCAGGGAGAGAGAGAGAGAGAGAGAGAGAGAGAGAGAGAGAGAGAGAGAGAGAGAGAGCGTGTGTGTATATGTGTGTGTGATTTTACAGGCGCCAGACTTTAAGGATTTGAAGCCATTTGATGAGGTTTAGTGACAGAAAGTCGGTGTGAGCTGCCTGCAGGGCTCTAAAGTATTTCTCATCATCCGCAATTTAAACACCTCCCGCTCCATCCCGCTTCTTACTTCCGCATCTCTCACCTGATTCCGTTCTCATTCAGGGACGTCAAAGGTCACCCGATTTTTCTCACCATGTTCAAATGACTTCGTTGTTTAATAATGAGAAAAACTAGATTTTGACTCGCCTTAGCAAACTTGTTACTCCTACTCGCCTTTTTTCCACCACCTATTTATATTTTCACCTGTTTACATTTAGTCAATTAGAAAATATAAACATTGAATATTACGCAAAACAGTCGCGCGGGTACCCGGTAAGATTATCATCAGATAAATAAATACACCTACAATCTAAATTCTAAACTAAACAAGAAAACAAGATGAAAACATTTGTCGGATGAATAATCACATTTTGACTCGAAGAACCTACGCAAAATAAGGGCTTAAAATAAATAGATAAAATAAATACAACAACAACAACAACAACAACAGAAAGAAACCTGATAATAAATGATATAGTGAGTGTAGTCCAATTTATAATAATCAAAAGCAAAATATTTCATATAATAAGGAAGGTTAAAAGATTCAACGCAAAATTGACGTTCCCATAAAACTATTTGCAGATAAACAGAGAACAAATTAGTTGTAAACAAAAAGTAAAATCGTGACTCTTAAAAAAGTTTTTTGTTTAGTAAAAGATAAAAGTGAATCACGGGATATTGTAAATTTTTTTAAATGATAATTTACATTATTTTAGTACGTTTTTAAAAATATTTTTACAGGATATTTTCACTTTGTTGAACCGGAGAAAATTAAATTTATATACAATTACAATAGAATTTAATTCTGAGCAGAATCTGGATTAGAGACAAAGAAGCGAGGACAATCCTGGGTTAATTGTGAAAGAAGTTGTACACTTTTAATTGTGTGATGATTTAGCTCGTTACTTACTGTATTTCCTGTTCGATCTCACCTGTTCCGAGTCCAGCCGTACACGTGATTTTTGATGCTGTGATCACTGATTAACTTTATTACATGGCTTCTTACTGTACATGGAAAGTTCGTGTTCATTGTAGTAAAAACATTAAACACTGCTTTTAATCAGAGACTGAAAATGGGGGGGGGAAAACAGTAAATGAAGGCGCAATCGGTTGTTTTGATGTTTTTCTACGCCCTGTTTCCTTAAATAAAATGCCCTTTTTCCGGCTTTCTTTTAATTTTAGGCCTTTAAAGAGGTTCAGTGTCAAATCAGCCGAGGCGCTGCTTGTTGCTTGTTCTGTTTATGTTTCTCTTTAAAAACCTTTTTAATATAATGATTTATTTCTTGGAATTTATTTATCGTTTTAAATTAATCAAGAGCGCCGTGTTTCCTTGAAGCTTTTCTGAGGACGAAAAGAAGTAGGACTTTAAACCAAATGCAAGTTTATTTACATATTCCTAATAAAAAGTCATTTACATTAAAATATTATCAGTTTGTAATGAAAACTGCAAATTACTTCTATGTACGTGCACGAATATTACTACGGCCAATACTAAATAATAATAATAACAACAACAACAACAATAAAAATAATAATCATCATCATCATCACCATGTGAACTGTACATTTATAGTCTGTCTTTAAATACTATCTCACCGTACTCTTCATCGCAGTGTGTGTGTGTGTGTGTGTGTGTGTGTAAGAGCGAGAGAGAGAGAGAGAGAGAGAGAGAGATGGAGA
>VCAZ01000194.1:0-156306 GCA_005784505.1 Bagarius yarrelli
TATCTTTGACTTTATTCTGTCAGAAAGCAACTGTTTTACTCCTGCTATCATCTCAAAACAGCATGGATCAGAATTAAGCAAAAAATATTATTTTCTTTTTGACTATGATTCTTAAAATGCAGTGACACAAAATAACAGCAAAAAACTGGAGTTGAGAAGCTACGGTGGTCTCTTAGAGGAAGACGAAGTGTGAGGTAAAGCTTTAGTCACAAGATAGTGTGTGTGTATGTGCCTTAAGGTATTTTAACCTTGTCAAAACAAGTCGATGAGGCAGGAACTTCCCAGTGCATTTCCCTTTTCTAATGAAGACATGGTGCTGCAGACACCAGACTGTTAGAACTAAAGAAAAGATTCAGACTTCAACTCATTTAAATAAATCTCATCTAAGCACTAACTACACATGATCACTACTCTGGCATAACAATCTGTGAATCAACCTCAAACATCACAGTGAGTTCAAAAAGAAGAATTCTAGATTCTTTCTAATCTTTTCTGTAAGTCTCCTCTCCAGAGATTAGGACGACAAAGCAGAGAAGCTGTTCCTAGCCACCAGGCCGGCTCACCGAGGAGCGTTATTCAAACTCTCAATGCTGCTTCTGTGTAGTCGAGGAACCATGCTATATCGCGTCATAGAACTTTCACTTCATGAGCCAGTTATCTTACGTTCTTCATTACACTCCTCTAGGATAAGACAAAGAAATACATTACTTGAAAATGACTGCGTCTAAGATCATTTCTGGGCTCCAGATCACTGACAAGATCACTGGGTTTTAGGTCACTAAAAAACACTGAGACTTCAGATCACGACTGAAAGTCTAGGCTCCGCTCACTGAAAAAATCAATGGCTACAATCACCGAATAGATCACGGGTTTAGATTACTAAAAAAACCCGACTGGTTACACTTACTAAAAAGACTAAGTTTCAGCTATTCCTACTCTCTATCACAGATGCAGGACCGAAATTTCTGGTGACCTAATGATCAGACATTAACCTTTTTCAGAAGTCTCAGGCTTCACTAAAACACAGCACTGAGTTTCTCAAGTGCTATCAGCTTTATCTACTGAGTTTGACATAATGTTTTAATGCAACAAAGTACAAATGTGGTGCAACTCTCTGTACTATTCAAAGTGGAAAGGGTAGCCTAGTGGTTAGGGTCGAACAGGGTTCTCCAGCACCATCAATTGTCACTGCTGGGCCATGAGCCCTTAATGGCAAATGCTCAGTTATATAAAAAAGATGTAAGTTGCTATGATAAAGCATCTGCCAGTTTTATCCAAACAGTTCGATATTTGTTATGGTCCAGATTTGGACTGCAGACTTTACTTTTATTGGACATGAAATGGGATTCCATTTATCCAGTAAAGACATTATTTCAAACACCAACCACTGGACAGAATACAATTAGCAAAAAGTAATAACGGATCCTAATTGTAAGTCCTCGCACAGTAAATGATCGTTTAGTAAAAATCATTTGGAAAGATTGGTGTGCCTTGGTTTACCCTAAAGTCTCGAGAAACCAAGACCAACATTTTTATGGACAGGGGAGAATCAGACCAGATTTCCCAATGCTCTGGTCAGTGTTGAGTAAATTCAGGAGATCTGCACACAGACAGATTGACAATCAATTTTATGTTAAACCTGGTGATGCCACCTGATGCCTGTCTGTTCTATAGGCCGAGTTAGTAACCAGTGTACTTGGAGGCATGCTGGGAAAATTTTTAATTGATGATTACTGATAAGACATTTAAAGCATCTGAGGAATTGAATTTCCAAAGCATATGACTGGATTTTTTGCCAGATAAAAAAATCTTCTAGATACTCTAGAATCTGTCAGCAAATCATTAGTAGAATCGGTAGTAGGATCAGAAGTAGGATCTGCAGTAAGATATGGGGTAGAATTTGTAGTAGGTTCTGTGAATCTCTGGTAGGATTGGCAGTAGGTTCTGTAATAGGATTAGTAGTAGGATTGAGGTAGTCTGTAGAGTCTGCGCGGGATCTGTAATACATCGGTAGTAGAATCCCTGGTAGAATCGTAGTAGGATCAGTAGTAGGTTTGCGGTAGATTTGTAGTAGGTCGTACTAGGACTGTGGTAGGATCTATGGGAAATCTGTAGTAGGATGAGGATCCGTGAAGGAGTGGTAAAAGATCTTAGGGAATCTGTAGGAGACTTGCAGTTAAAGTAGGATCAGTAGTAGGATTTATAGTAAGATAGATAGTAGGAATGGTAGTAGGATTGGTAATAGGCTTTGCAATAAAATCTGTATTAGAATCTGTAGTAGGATCGTAGTGGCATCTGCAGACGAACATGCGGTAGATTGTAGTAAGATCTGTAGTAGGTTCTGTAGTGGATCTTCAATATGATCTGTAGTAGCATCTGTAGAAGGTTCTGTAGTAGGATTAGTAGTAAGATCTGTGGTAGAATTGTAGCAGGATTGAAAGTTAGAATCATAGCCCGAAGTGGTAGCTTCTGGGGTCTGTAGTAGGATTGTAGTTGGATCTATAGAGGATTTGTGGTAGGTTCTCTAGTAGAATCTGGAATAGGTTATGAAGTAGGATTTGCAGTGAGATCTGTAGTAGGATCTGCAGTATGATTGGTTGTAGGATTTTAGGTAGAATTGGTTGTAGGATCGGTAGTGGATCATTAGAGGTTCTGTAGTGGATCTAGTAGGATCATTAGTAGGATGATAGTAATCTGTGGTGGGATCTTGGAGGATCTTGAAGGATCGGTAGTAGGATGACTTTGGATCTTCAAAAAGTTCATAGGATCTGTGGTAGGATCTACAGTAGGATCTGTAGTAGATGGAGGAGGACAGTAAGAATAATTTTAGGATCATTTGTGGATCTGCAATAGAATGTCTGTAGTAGGATCCGTAGTTGAATTGGTCGTAAGATTTGTAGTAGAAGCTGCGGAAGGATCTTTAGTAGGATCGCTAGTAGGTTCTGCAGTAAGATCCGTAGTAGGATCTGTAAGAGGATCTGTAGTGGGATTGAAGTGAAACCGCAGTGATCTGTGGCAACCTACTGTAATATCTGCAGTAGGATCTGAAGTAAAATCTGTGAAAGATGCAGTAAGATCTTTAATAGTATTTTTTAATATCCAGATTTGGTTGTAAAGTACCCAAATGCTGTACTGGGAAAACTAGTAATGGGCCGGAATCGATTAGAACCAGCGCCCCTGAAATTACCATAAAAATGTCTAGGACCTTACACCGCTAATGGATTACATTTTTTTTTTTTTATTTAACTTATAAATAATGGATAAAATGAATTGACTTCTGCCTGTCAGGTCAGAGCTTATCAGTCAGAGTCGCTGTGTGATGAAGAACATTCTCAAGAAGGCTGAGCTCTCAAGACTGAAGATTAGTCACCTGGTGTTGTTTTTTCTGACTCGGCTGCAAATAATCATGTCAGTGATTTGTCATAAAGCTGTCAGAGCTTTCCTGGAGCAGCTGAACAGTCCATGAGAAATGACACTAGCTATTTTCACATGCCATCTTCAGACTAGGGATCCAGTGCTCGCCCAGCTGGGAATTTCAGCCTGTGGCTATAAGGGTAGTGTTTATGAACTTTCATACTCTTGATGTAGAGTTAGTGTCCCGAAAAAAAACATTTGATACCAAAAACAGCTGATACAATTCACAAAAAAAAAAAGTTCAGGAACAAAATTTGGTCATCTGGATCGCACAAAGAATGCACCCTGAAAAAGTTGGATTAATGGCTATGATGTGTTTGTGTGTTTGGAAAGATCACACAGATATGTCAAGGAAATCCTCTATCATTTGATAAATTTGCCCGAAGTCCAGTGATAATCCATGTTCTGTTGTGTGTGTACGTGTGTTTAAACATTACAGTTTACACTGAAAAAGCAACCGTTTAACCCATAATACAGTTCCCTGAAGCAGAGGGTTTGCAGTAGGGAAATGCAGATGCAAATTTTGCGGGAGAGGGAGATCCCAAAAAAATAATGCAGGACCCGTCATCCTACAGTCCCACGATTAGCAATAGCATGAATCGAGTCAACAAATGAAGTGGAAAAAAAAATTAAACCTTTTATGTCACACAAAAATTTGAAATATTTAAAATTGTTACTGAATAAAATGGAAGTGATCTTAGCTTTGTAAGTTACTCGGAAAATTTCCTGTCCTGATCTGGATTTTGAAAGTCGGTGCTGATTTAATCTGCAATTTCAGACTAACATAGCCCTACTGTTTGTGTACATGTTAACACAGTCTTTGTAAGCTGTGACAGAATGTTTGTCGGAGAAGGTGGGACGGGACACACGTGCTACAGAAGAGGGCAGTAATGGTCAGAAATTCAGCAGGAGCAGGATTAAAAAAACAGCCCAACAGTGACAGCTTGGAGGTCAAAGGAGCTTCTCAGATCTAAGAGCTCGGTCCTCACACTGCAGCACTTCCACCACCATGAAATGAGAAAGAAATGAAAAAGTTATGACAGCGTCTTCTATTAAGCTAGAGAGGGAACATGATGTGCAAATACGTTGAGGAACATGATCTCCCGACAGAACATGAACATTTAAAGCTTATGAAAAAAAATTAAACTACAATAGTGGGCAAATGGTAGCTCGGTGGTTAGAGTAAAGGACTGCTGCTCAGAAGGTCATGGGTTCAGTTCTCCAGGACCACCAAACTGCATTTGTTGGGCCCCTGTGTTTATATTAGAACTATTGATGATGATGGTGATGATGATGTGATAGAACTATGGACTCCAGTGGTGAACCCTATGTTACTGTAGTCTACATTTACAGCTTCACAAACTGAGCTCCATTGCAGGGTTACTGAGCACCAGACGGGTTCAGTGAGATGTTCAGTCAGAAAGTTATTACACTTCATCACTCCTCACCCCTTCTCATTAATCCTCACCTCATCCCTCCTTTTTATTCATCCCTCTGCATTCTGCTCTCCACAGCGTTTTTTTTTTTTTTACAACATTAGATTTTTTAATAATTTTTTAACATGTGAATGTGAGAATATTTTAATTGATTATATATTTGACTTGTATTTTATTTGTCAAATAAAAGTGTCTCTCGTCTCACTCTCTCTCTCTCTCTTTGTATTTTTTTTCTCTACTATGCACACCCCGTTCTGTTTACTCTCCCCCCCATCCCAAAGTTTTTTTTCTCTCCCTCTGATTCTGTCCTATATTATTTTCTCAGTTCTCTGTGTTTTTCAAATTCTGTATTCCCTTTTCTCCACCTGCTTTTTTTCTCCCTAATATTTCTTTTAAGAAATAGCATGTTCTTCCTTTGTCCTGATTTTCCCGCCTTACTGATTCTCTGTTCCTTTCTCTGATCAAATAAATTAAGGTCGTGTCTTATTGGCTGCCGGTAAATAAATACTTTCAGGTGTTTGATGGGATACGTGAAACACGGTTGCAATGTTTAATTTATTAATTCTCACCTCAGATCTTAGCTAGACACGATCATCATAATACTCAGGTATTATGCTGATAATATACAACTCTGTGTATCCTCTAATTCTGACATTCTTCCACCTGCCTGTGTTACTTATTGTTGTTCTGTTGAAAAAAATCATTTTCTGACAATTAATAGCAGCAGGTCTGAAGTATTCCTTATAGGCACTAACTCTATTCTCCTTACGTCCTGTGGTTTGTCTTTAAATATTGACATTTTTTCCGTTCTTTCCTTTCACCAGGTTAGGAACTTGGGGGTCATTTTCGATGGCACTCTTCCATTTGAAGCCCACATCAATAGCATCTTTGTAATATTGCTCGCCTCCATCTATCTCTCACCCCTCACAGTGCTGCCATTCTTGTTCACTCGGTTGTCACCTCTCGCATTGATTCCTTTAACTTCAGTTAATTCAGAATTCTGCTGCTTGTATTATAACCTGCACACTATCTATATAGGACATTACACCCTCTATATAACATTACACCCTTACACCCTTATATACATCCTCTATATAACACAATAAACCATTTATATAACACACCATTACACCTTCCTCATATAATAACATTACATCATTTACACTCCGATACACAATTACACCATCGATATAACACATTTAAACCATATTAACATACACCCTATAATGACACATTACACTTAACACAACTATAACACCTAAACAACAAAACCCTATAACACACATCAGATAACACATTACACCTCTTATAAAAATACACCATCTACACCATCTAATCAACATAAACATCTATATAACACATACACCTCTATATCACAATAACATTACAACATCCTCTATAACACATTACACCATCTATATAACACATTACACCCTCTATATAACACATTACACCATCTATATAGCACATTACACCCTCTATATAACACATTACACCAAAAAACTCTATATAACACATTACATAAACCCTCTATAAACAACACTCACATAATAACACATTACACCATCTAGACAAAAACACCTAGATAACACATTACACCAACCCTCTATATAACACATTACACCATCTATATAACACATTAAACCCTCTATATAACACATAAAATCTTCACCACATACATCCTCAATACACAAATACACATAACACTATAACACATTACACCATCTCATATAAGCACATTACACCATCTATCTTACCCTCATACTTAACTATAAAATATTACACACATATAACACATAACCCCATCTAGATAACAAAACACATTATATAACCACACATTACAACCATCTTACAACACCCTCTATACTACACATATAAACCACACATTACACAACTATAAACATTAATCCTTATAACATATACAATTACACAAATCTATATAACACAATTACCATCTATAAAACATACACATCTATATAACACAATACATTAAACACATAACCACCACCATCTATATAACACATTACACCTCATAAACACATTACACCATCTTACACAATCTATATAACACATTACCACCATCTATATAACACAATAACCATCTATATAACACATTACATCCTCTAATATACAAAATTACACCATATGTATACACATCACCATCTATATACACACTTACACCATTTTACACCATCTAGATAACACATTACACCCTCTATATAACACATATACACCATATACCCTCTATATAAACATTACACCATATAACATATACAACACAATACACCTCTATATAGCACATTACACCCTCTATATAACACAAATACACATCTAGATATACACATTACATTCCTACATTAACATATTACACCATCTATGTATAACACACCATTACACCATCTATATAACACATTACACATCCATTTACACCATCTATTTATATAACACATATGATCCTCTACATAACATATTACACCTCGAGCTTTATAACACATTATAAAACACCATTACACCATCTATAAGCCACATTACACCCCTCTATATAACACATTACACCACTAGTTTACACCATATAAACATATACAAAACATATAACACTCGATAAAACACAATACACCATCTATATAACACATTACACCCTCTATTAACCACATACACCATCTATACACAACATTAAAACATTTATAACACATTACATCCTCTATATAACACAATAAACCATTTATATAACACATTACATCCTCTACAAAATATCTACACAGCGATATAACACATTACACCATCTATATAACAACAATACCACCATCTATATAACACATTACACCATCTATATAACACCTTACACCTCATATAAGACACATTACACCCTCTATATAAACACATTATACACAACTATCACAACATTACACCATACTATATTACACACATTACACCCATTACACCCTCTATATAACACATTACACCATTATAGATAACACCCCTATATCCCACTATATAACACATACCCTCTACACATTAACTCTATCTTAACACAATCTATATAACACATTACATTAACAATCCTCTATATAAAACACAATAAACCATTTATATAACACATTACATCCTCTACATAACATATTACACCATCGATATAAACACATTACACCCCCATCGATATAACACATACACCATCTATATAGCACATTACACTATATAAAACTTACACCAACTATATAACACATTACAACCCTCTATATAACACATTACACCATCTAGATAACACCTTACACCCTCTATCATAACACATACATACACATAACACATTACCCCTCTATATAACACTTACACTATATAACACATTACACCCTCTATCTAACACATTTACACCATCTTAAACACATATACATCTTACACCATAAACAATTACAACACCATTACACCCTCATATAGCACACATTACACCCCTATATAACACATTACAACCATTATAACACACACCACCATATTACACCATCTATAACCATATACCATCACCCTATATAACACAGTAACATCTATAACATCTATATATAACATATTACCTAGTAACACCCCATCTATATAACACATTACATCCTCTACATAACATATTACACCATATAACTATACCACATAAACACCATCTAAACATCACCATTATTCCAACATTAACCATCTTACACATTTACATTTACACCCTCTATATAGCACATACCCCTCCATAAACATATAAACCATACACTATATAACATTACACATTACATCCTCTACATCACATATATTACACCCCATCTTACACCCTCTATATAACACATACAAATACACACATTACAGAACCTCTATTAACACATAACACCATCTATATAACACATTACATCCTCTACATAACACATTACACCATCTTACACCCTCTATATAACACATTACACCCTCTATATAACACATTACATTACACTCTACCTAACATATTATTTTTTACGTTTTGCAGTGGCCCCAGCCAGAGTCCTGACTTAAATCCAATTGAGAATCTGTGGAGGGAGCTAAAGATCAGGGTGATGGCAAGGAGACCCTCCAACCTGAAAGAGTTGGAGCTCATCGCTAAAGATGACTGGGCAAAAAATAAAGCGTTTAATTGCTGTAATAGCCAATAAAGGCTTTTCTTTAAAGGCTTTTTTATTGATTATTGAGAAGAGTATGAATAACTTTGGACATGCCACTTTTTGTTCAAATGTAAATAAAAGCTGAGAAATATATATATATATATATATATATATATATATATATATATATATATATATATATATATATATATATATATATATATATATATATATATATATATATATTTATATAATATATTTTTTTTTTTTTTTTTTTTTTTTTTTTATTTATTTATTCTTTTGGGAGAAGCCTGTGTCATTTCCGGTCAAAAAAAACCTTGCTGGTTGAATAAAAGTAACTTTAAGTCAGAATTTGCCAGGGGTATGAATAATTTCAGGCTTGACTGTATATAACAAAATAAAGCACCTATATAGCACATTACACCCTCTATATAACACAATACACCAACGTACCCCATCTATATAACAAAATAAACCATCCATATAGCACATTACACCTTCTATATAAATACACATTACACCCTCTATATGACACATTACACCTTCTATATAACATATACACCCTCTATATGACACATTACTTTAACAGCTTCATTGGCTTCCGATCAAATTTTGCATCAAATTTAAAATTCTTCTTCTCACTTACAAAACTCTTCATACCCTCGTGCCACCTTATCTTTCAGACCTCATTCAGCCCTACACTCCTCCTCCAACTCTACACTCTTCCTCTTTACCTACATACACCCTCTGCTCGTTTCAAAACAGGTTGTCTCCTATCTGGAATTCTCTCCTATCTGAAATTCATAATATTAACTTGACTTAAAACCCACCTATTTGGAATAACTTATACTACACTTCCTGTCTGCACTCTATTGTTTGTTCATCCTGTGTATGTGTTTTTCTTTTGTTGTTATTGTTATTTTGTCATTGTCCTATTATTCTTTTGTTTGCAAGGTGACCTTGATCTAAAAGGCGCTCTAAATAAAATATATTATTATTATTAATATTTGTTATCAGCAAAAATTTGGATAATTCATGAAAAATTATTTTCTTTCTCTTTCTCTTTCTCTCGTTTCTGTAGGTTCTTTGTCTCTGGGCGTGTTCCTCGTATCCATGGGTCTCACTATCTGTGTTGTGTGGCTCGTGGCGATCTGCGGTGTCTGTGGATGGTGCCAACGCAGACTGGTGAGTGATGTCACTTCCTGTTTTATAGTAAATCCCAATGTGGCAGCCAATTTAACCCTGTTGTGTGTCCTTTTGAGCTTCAAGGGAGATGAAATGGATTTTAAGGGCCATTTATATATCATACCTAAAAACATGTGAAAAATGCTGGGCGTACAGTTTATCTTCTCTTTCAAAGCACTCCGGAAGGGTATATAATTGCTAAAAAATTACCAATGGATTTACACCCTGCTACAAAAAAAAACTGCTACAAAATTTATTTACAAATAAAACAAACCCCACAATGATCAGCTGCTTCTCCATTTTACTGCTAAGGTTTCAGTTGAATAGAAAAGGTAAGGAATCTGATTGGATGGTTTTTGCCATATGACTGGCAGCATTCTAAAAAGTTGAGATGTTAAGATCTCTCTGTGGCCCAGACGCTTTTAAAAAAAAAAAAAGCATGTCGCATCGTATAAGTATTATGACTGTGACGCTCTCTATTTGCAGGCTCTTACTGCACATCTACGAGTTAATGAAATTAGGTGCACAAAAGACGCGATATGTGATATAACCACTTAGATTCACTGGAGCAGAGACGATCCCAGAACCATCATGCTCATGGAAACTGGACTGGATAATTGATTGATTGATTGATTAAAACAGACACTTCACATATATTTGATGAATAGTAATGAGCTGTGGAGGAGATGGAAGGTTAAGGGACAGATGATTAGGATTATAAAAGAGAGGAAATAAAAAAAGAGTGACGAGAAAGTAGCAGACGGTGGACTGTAGGTGGCTGAAACGAGTGCAGGCTTTAATTACATTCAGTAGTTAGGCTCTGGTCCATTTCCACACCCTGCAGGCACCCAGCAGCTCTCTTTTTACAGAGAAGGATTTAAACCCCATTCTCTCTCATCAGCTCCTGATTGGCTTGTCTGAGTGACAGGCTAAGAAGAAGGAAGACAACCTTGCACTTTTAACCCATGACATCAATGGAGGCTTTTTTGTTTTTACGCCCTGCAGTAAGTCAGTGTTTGAGGGCGAGTTCGATCATTTTGTCTGGCGGTGAAAGAGCGACTGGTCCTTCTCATTTTGTCATGTGATAAATATTCGTCAGGTCAAAGAGCGCTGCAGTTTAAAAAGTAAATAAATGACCCACTATTCTGCATGTTGGTCAGTAGATCAAGACATAGTGAAGCAGATAAAAAGCTTCTCAAATCACCCACACACACTCACACTAGGTCTCTACCTAACGTGCTAACTGATCTTTAAATCTCTCTCTAAATACCAGGTCCAAGACTTAATCGGCAATTAACCTCCATCACTTTCTCTCCATTTCTTCTGAACAAACACTGATAAAGGAGGCTGCCATGCTGAGGTTGTTTTATTACTCACTTGGCTATCAGATTTATTCAGTTCCTCTTTTCTGTCTTTAGTACTAATGTACTCACCTGAACATTAACCAAAACCACAACATTAACTAGTACACTAACCAAAACCATAACAATAACCAAAAGCACAACTTTAACCAGTACAGTAACCAAAACCACAACAAGAACACTAACAAGAACCATAACATTAACTAGTACACTTACCGAAATCAGAACATTAACCAATACAGTAACCAAAAACACAACATTAGCCAATACACTAACACTAACCATAACATTAAGCTAAACCACAACTTTAACCAGTACACTAACCAAAACCACAACATTAACCAGTACAACTAACATTACAAACACTAACCAAACATACATTAACCAGTTACACCCGAACACATAACCAGAACATTTTAACCAGTACACTAACCGAAATCCAAACATTAACATCTGTGTTTCTGTCTGTCTTCCAGCACACTAACCAAAAACCCATAAACATTAACCAGCAACTAACCAAAACAATAACATTAACACGAGTACCCTAACACTAAATTCAGTAACAAACCCTGCCACACTACCACAACCCATTAAACATTTAACAGTACACTAAACAATTCAAACATTAACCAGCAACACTAACCAAACCACATTCCCATAACATTTAAAAACCAGTTAACACTAACCAACCCATGAACATCAGAAACTAACCAAAACCATAACATTAACCAGTACACTAACCGAAATCAGAACATTAAACCAACCAAAAAAACCATACCAACCAAACATACACTAACCAAAACCATAACATTAACCAGTACACTAACCGAAATCAGAACATTAACCAGTACACTAACCAAACCCATAACATTAACCAATAACTACCAGTACAACCGAAACCATAACACTAACCATAACATTAATAGTACACTAACCCGAAATCAGAACACTTTACCAGTACACTGTTTAGCATGTAAAACTTTTTGATGGGCTGGCCTTGGTGAACATTGTATGTGTCTGTGTCTCTATCTGTGTTTCCTGTCTGTCTTCAAGTCTCTCTCTGTGTGGTTAGATGTCTGATATGAAACAGTTAATGTTGATGGACAGGAGGAGGACAGTGTGGAGGTGTAGACTGAGTGGGCCTCCATTCTTTTGGTTGGATTCAGCAGAGAAAGCATCTCAACCTTCCTTCTCGCTCTGGGTCTAATTCTAATTCTATTGGTGTTCTCTCATTATTGCAAATTCTGTAAACCCATTCATCCGGTCATTTCCACGTCTCTCATCATCCTACTATCCTACTCTTCTCTTTCTGTCTCTCTCTCATTCTCTCTGCAGCCTCTCTTTCTGTCTCTCTCTCATTCTCTCTGCAGCCTCTCTTTCTGTCTCTCTCTCATTCTCTCTGCAGCCTCTCTTTCTGTCTCTCTCTCATTCTCTCTGCAGCCTCTCTTTCTCTCTCTCTCTCATTCTCTCTGCAGCCTCTCTTTCTGTCTCTCTCTCATTCTCTCTGCAGCCTCTCTCTCTCTCTCTCTCTCTCTCTTCTCTCTCTCTCTCTCTCTCTCTATCCTCTCTCTTTCTCTGCTTCATGAATCCTGCAAAAAAACCAGTGAATCGGTGAGTGAAACACTGAGAAAGTGTGAGGTGCAAATTCCAACAGCTAGCGTTTGACTGACAGACATCTGACCTCTGACAGGTGTGTGTCGTGTGTTCACTGGAGGTCTGTGGGATGTTCCGGTGTCTCTGTTGTCAAGTTTAAAGTAACCCACAGCCTTCTAAAGGCCTGAGTGGAAACTGGAATAGTGTGGTTGCTATGGTAACGTGGTTGCTGAGTAAAATCTCTTGAATAACTTGGATTCTATAGTAATTGGAGATTTATTATTATAACGGGAAAAGGAACCCGTGCAGAACAGAATATCGTGTGATCTCGTGAAGAACAACATGTTGTAGAAACTCTCTTAAAATCTGCTTCAATGATTTTAACCTTTAATGTAAAACTTCGACATGCTGAAATGTAACAAATCCTGTACACAAACTGAGAACTGTCTCTCTCTCGGTCTGTCTCTCTCTTCCAAACGGAGAACTGTCTCTCTTAGTCTGTCGAGAGCAGAGAGAGAGAGAGAGAGAGAGAGAGAGAGAGAGAGAGTGTTATTGTTCTTGCCGGTGTGTGTTTGTGTGTGTGTGTGTTTGTGTGTCAGACGGATCATTGAAAATAATTTGTGTCTTGACAGGAGACACATTTAGTTGGTGCTGCTGGAGAGCGTGTGAACTCGCCTCATTCTCCTCTACAAACCATTTATCATCTTAATGCAGTTTCTGGCACCAGCAGAATTTTAGGACTTCTAATTAATGATCCAGGACCCAGATGTGAAAATAACGGAGTCTTAATTACTATAAATCTCCACCTTCTGTTAAAATCTGCATTTAGATTCAGTAAAGATGATCATGATGATGGTGATGATGATGATAATGATAATAGTGATGATGATGATGATGATGATGGCAATGGTGATGATGATACTGATGATTTTATTTTTATAATTACACAGTAATTGTTATCCGATATTTAATGAGAATCCAGTGTAGATTGTTTAAAACAGGGGCGATGTAGTCATATTTTCTAAATCTAGTAAGGTCTCTTGCTACTGCATTCTGGACTGACTAAAGCTCGTTGATACACTTACTAGAACACCCAGACAGTAGAGCATGACTGTAGTCTAATCAAGATGTAACAAAAGCATGAATTAGTTTTTACATCCTGTAATAACATCATATTTCTAATTTTAGCAATATTTCTAAGGTGAAAGGAGGTGCTGATGTTGATGATGGTGGTAATGAAGATAGTGAAGATGATGATAATGATGATTATAGTCATATAGGGTTTGTGCCACCACTGGTAGACATTCAGTGAGAAGAGACCAACCCTACTAGGATCCTGAGGCATCCAGTGATTGACGGCTCCAGTCGGTTTATGCCAATGAGGATGGGTTCCTTTTTAAGTCTGGTATCTCTCGAGGTTTTTATTTTGATTTTTCAGTGCTGTGTGTTAGCTCACATGACCACACAATTATAAATATACTTGTGCAAACATCACACCAATAGAGTAGCAATTAATTTTTTAAGTTAAACACGGCGTCATTGTTAAGATTCAATGTTTAACGCTTTGAGTGACCATGTTTGATTCATTTAAACCTGTAGTGTCCAGAGAGTTGATTCTTGGGAATCAGTCTTTATTTCTAGCTCTAATTGATTCCCCATTATGAGGATTGTTTAGATGCAATCAACACTTTGACTGAAATTAGTTCTTCTTATTGAAGTGGCTCATGGGAACCGGGGTTCTATTCTCAGCACCACCAAGATACCACTGCTGGGCCCCTGAGCAAGGCCCTTAACCCCCAATTGCTCAGTTGTATAAAAAAAAGAATGTCTGTCTTGCATGCTTTTTCAGCCCCACAGTCTCTCTGCTGGTGTAAAGTAGGTTCAGAGAGCAAACTTCTGCATCAAGCTGATCATCAAGATATGTGACACTGGACATCTTCTCATGTTTACCTGTTCACAAATACAGCATATGAAGTAAGAAGGCTAGAGGTTTGAATCCCTCACTAATGAGTGAGCATGATGGCCAGGGGGTGCACATACTTTATTTAAGTAAGGATCAATAGACTTTAAGGCTGAAAAACTACTGTTCCTCTACACTAAATACACTCGCTCTTTGTGTGTGTGCTTGTGTGTGTGTGTGTGTATGTACACTGATCAGGCAGAACATTATAAGCGTGACTGGTAAAGGGGAAAGCACTGATTATCTCTCCATCATTGCAGCTGTTAGTGCATGGGATTTATTATATATTATATGTTTTAATTAGGCAGCATTTTGTCCTGGAAGTAGAAGCAGGAAAAATGTGAGGAGTTCAGCGTATTTGGTTAGGGTTGATTGGGTGGGGTGGTTTATTATATTCCTTTGGAATAAAGACTGACCCATGTAATCCAATCCAACAGATGAGCTACTGTAGATTAAATTGCTGAGGAAGTTTATGCTGCTTCTGATGGAAAGGTGCTAAAGTGATAACAACAGACATTTGACAATAGAAGACAATAGAAGACAGTGGCCTCGTCTGATGAATCATGTTTTCTTTTACCTCACATGGATGGTCAAATGTGTGTGTCACTAACTGGGGAACACATGGTACCAACATGCAGTAAAATGCATTATCCGACTGTCCAACAAATAAAGTGTGTGAAAATAACAATATAAAAAAAATAAAATACAGATGGAATAAGTGTAGAGGCAGTCCTTGTGCTGGGAGAAGTGTTAAAAGTGACTCTGTGTTGTGCCAGTCCAGTGTTAAGTGTCAGTTGTGAAAATGTGAAAATAATTGTGCAGAGAGATGAAACAGAAAGAAAGTCTCTGAGAGAAAGTTCTGGAATCAGGTGTTTTGTCATTCCTGATTTAGACTTCGAACGGCCTGTGGTAGGAAGCTTCCCCTCATTCTCACTTTCGCTCATTAAGAGTCCATTGTTGGGATGGCTGAGGTCCTTTACAATCTTCCTCGCCCTGATTAGGCATCGCTCGTTGTAGATGTCCTCAGGACAGGGAGCTCGGTGTGAATAGAACATTCAGCTGACCACACCAGTCTATAGAGGACTTGCCTGTCCTGCTTGGTGTTGTTCAAGTACCAGGAAACGATGCTACCGGTCAGGATGCTCTTGATGATGCAGATATAAAAAGTCTTTGGTCAAGTCACCTTTATTTATTTAGCGCTTTTAACAATCAGGATTGTTTCAAAGCAGCTTTACAGAAATACCTCAAAAACAACAATATTAAACATTCATTAATGAACAGTCAATTTGATTGATATCCATAAATTTAGAGTCCCCAACTAAGCAAGCCAGAGGCGACGGCGGCAAGGAACCAAAACTCCATCGGTAACAAAATGGAGAAAAAGAGAAGAGAAGAGAAACTGCCTTATTGTCTCCAAGTGATGGTGGCGACGGTGAGCTCTTTATCACATGAAAGGGTAGTTTCGGGTGCCTCAAGCGTCTCAGGTGGTATAGACATTGCCAGGTCCTCTTCACCGGGCTGTCGATGTAACAGGACCAAAAGAGTTCCTGAATGATGTGGTACCAGAAACTTTCCACTCTCTCCACTGGGGTCCCGCCGATTGTAATCGGTTAGTATGGCCACTCCTGCTTTGTACTAAAGTCATGTCTCCAGGTTTTCAATCTCCTGTAGGTAGGCCCTTTTGTTGTTGTTGGAGATCAGGCACACCACAACAATGTCAACAGCAAACTTAATGATGGTGGCGGAGTTGGAAGTGGTTACACATTCATATGTATACAGTGGGTACAGCAGGGGGCTCAGAACACAGCCCTGAGATGCTCCAGTGCTGCGGGTGATAAAGGATTAGGTGTGTTTGCCCCACCTTACCACTTGGTCTGTACGTCGAGAGTTGGAGATCCACTGACACAGGGGTGGGCTAAGTCCCAGAACCCCCTACCTAGATGTAAGCGTAGAAATAATGATAGTGTTGAATGCTGAACTGTAGTCCACAACCAGCAGTTTTTGGATAATTTTCCTTTTCTGCAGTCCTCCTGTAGCGCCGCTTTGCTTCCTTCACCACTCTGCGCATGCTATAAGATGCTGCTTTGTAGTCTTCAATGTTCCCGCTGGCAAGCCCTGCATTGTAGGCAGCGGAGCAGGACCTCAGAGCATCAGCCGGTATGGTCGTGTCATACCGTCTTCTTTCTTCTCCTTTTGACCACAGATGAAAGCCCTCTCCCAAGTATTGACTGCTGCTTCTTCCGCATTGTCATAATACTGGTAGTTAGCTTTTTAATCTAACCATAGCTTTACGTCATTGTAAAGTATGGCTAGCCTGTCTGCATTCCGAGTGCTCATTCTATGTTTATGTTTGCTTCTAATAATCTCCACCTTTTTAATTTATTGATTTCATTTGGTTTTGTTTGTTTTATTGTTTAGCGTTTATCATGTACCGACCTCTTGCCTGTTTTTTTGTTTCCGACTCTGCCTGCCTGACTCTGCCTTAAAGAATCTTCTGCTTACATCATGGGGACAGATTCCACAGCTGAGTTTAGAGGTCAAGATGAGTCTTAACGGGTCAGGACTGTTTTACAACACAATAGTAGACAGGTGGTCATAAGCTGGGTTTCCATCCTAACCTAAAGCAAATCTTTTCAAAGTTTGGCAAAAGAAAAGAAAATTAAATGAGGTGCTTAACCAACAGTAAATCACACAAGCTAAGCATAATGGGGTGGAAACAGACGATTAGTCACATGGGTTTAATGTTTGCTACTGTATTTATTTAGAGTAAACAACAAAGCAAGTATAATGGAGACAAGACTTCAATAACAACCATCGGGCAAATAATAAATGTCACTGCAGCTTTCCATCGCTTTCCAGACGCTCCTGTGTATGTATGTGTGTGTGTGTGTGTGTGTGAGAGAGAGAGAGAGAGAGAGAGAAAGAGTTCCTGTGGTGAATCTCAGGCTGTAGAGAGAACAGGATCTTTAAGCTCCACTTTTCCTCCTTTATAAAAGATACACACACACAAGAAAGTGTCCTTAAACCCAAATAGAGGTCATTTAGTGATCTTGTAGTCGGTGACATCAGCACAGCTTTAGTGTGCTTCATAACACCTGCTTTCACTTTTAACCTATGCAGTGTGTGTATGAGTGTGTTTGTGTGTGTGTGTGTGTGTGCGAAATACATTTTATGTGTTATTCTATAATTAAAAGCTCATTTCTTGTGTGTGTGTGTGTTGTTGTCACTAGGGGAAGAGGAATAAACCGGGTTTGGACACTGACAGTTCTCCGGACTCGGTATCGGTTCGAGGCCGAGGTGAAAATAAAGCCATGAAGTGAGTTTAATCTAAATCTCAAATATTCACCACACACACACACACACACACACACACACACTCACACACACAATACACACCCAGAAAACCGATTAGAACCGGAGAGAGTGGGAGACAGGAAAAGTGAGTGAGAGAGGAATAGTGTGTGAGAGTGAAAAATTAAACGTTCAGTTATGCTGAATTAACGTTCAGATGAATGAACTGACCAAATGAACTCATCACCTGGAGAGCGCCATCTTCTGGAACAGCATCCATTCAAATTCTTGACAAAACCTTTCCTAAAAAAAAAAAAAAAAACACTTCATGGAAAAAAGCCGATTTCAGTTATTCATTTGATTTTAATTCCAAATATAATAATAACTTGTTTTTCAGTCTGAGAGAAATCATAATTAATATTTCACACAGAAAATGAATACAGCACCTCCTCTGTACTTTCCCACTGAGTTCAACCTCTCTATCGATTTCTTTTTGTCTCTCTCTTTCCATCTCTCTTTCTGTTTGTCTTTCTCTCTCTCTCTCTCTAGTGATCTGGATCAGGACAGAGATTTTTGGAATAATAATGACAGTAGTAATGTTCAGCAGCGGTGGAGCTCTTATCCTCCTAAGGAGTTCCTCCTAAGGAGTTCCTCCTGAACATGTCCCCTTACGCTCCATACGGTGATCCACGGTTAACCCCTAAGTAAGTGTTTGTCTGTTTGTCTGTCTGTCTGTCTGTCTGTATGTTATTTTGTGAGTACGTAGTTTTTGTAGCCAACTATGTAAGTGAGACCTTATCCTGCTCCTACTCCAGTGATAAGATTTCAGTGATCTGACTCCAGTGATCTGACCTGTGATCAGATTTCAATGACCTGTGATTAGATTTCAAGGATCTGACTTCAGTGATCAGATTCCATTGATTTAACTCCAATGATCTGACTTCAATGATCTGACTCCAGTGATCTGACCTGTGATCAGATTTCAATGACCTGTGATTAGATTTCAAGGATCTGACTTCAGTGATCAGATTCCATTGATCTGACTGACCCAGGGATCTAACTCCAGTGATCTGACTTTAATGATCTGTTTCCAGTGATCTGACTCCAGTGATCAGATTTCATTGATCTGACTCCAGTGATCTGACCTGTGATCAGATTTCAATAACCTGTGATTAGATTTCAATGATCTTACTCGATTGATCAAATTCTATTGATCTGACTCTATTGATCTGAATCTAGTGATCTGTTGTTAGTAAATAGATTTCAATGATCTGACTCCAGGGATCTGACTTCCCTCTGCTTTCTCCTTTGTCCTGATGAGCCATTGATGAATGGAATCATCCCCATGAGCTGGTCATCCTCTCTCTGGAACCTTCCCTCACTAGAAATTTCCCTCCTCCTCTCCTCGAGCCCCCCATGGAACGGTCTCTCTCTCTCTATCTCCCCTCTCTCCCTCTCTCCTCTCTCCTCTCTCTCTCTCTCTCCTCTCTCCTCTCTCTCTTTCTCTCTCTCTCTCTCTCTCTCTCTCTCTCTCGCTCTCTCTCTCTCTCATTTCATCTCACTTGCCAGATAAAGCAGCTGGTAATTGAAAGCAGGCTGTAATGATGAACCCTGGTATGGGGAGGGCCCTCTTTCGCATACAGAGTGCTTCTTTAATTAGCGCCTTGGTTTCCCAAACATCTGGAGCAGAACAAAGCTCTAGGATTGCTGCCTGAAACATTCAGCTATGTCAGAACTCCAAACAGAGTCTCAGGACTGAATTCAGTTAAGCTAGTGCAACAAGCAGCTAGCAGCTATAATAACTCTTCAATTTACACACTACGCACACTGCAGGACAGTTTTTTTTTTTTTTTTTTTTTGGTTTTGGCACGTCATTCGTTATTTTAATATCAACATACCAGATTAGGCAAAATTTAAAGTGGATGCAAGACCCTGTTGCCCTGAGACAAGATCAGGTATTGAGTCTTTAGGATAACTTTAATTAAAGGTTTTGATCTACTTCAAATGTTGCCTACTTTTGTGCTGTGTTCTGTCTTATGTTCAGGTGAGGTGATGTGATGTGAGACAGCCTGTCCTGCAGTGTATATCACACACACACACACACCTACACAGTGAGACAAGAGTGAGTTATAAAACTTGATAGTGTTTATTTACTCACTAAAATTAAAACTAATTAAAATCCATTTGACTAAAAACCACACACAGGGAAGAGCTCCAGGTTCAGTAGATACAAACAAAATCTACATCAGTGCTCAGATTAGCTTTAAAATGATCTCAGAGATCTTCTCTGCGTTAAGTTCCAGTCCTTTATTTCTCTCCTTCTGGGTTTTAAGCGTGTGTTTGTGTGGTCATTTAGTCATTATGTTAAGAGATGCTATGATAAAAGAGCTCAGCTGCAGCCTTTGTTTGTCTTCATCTCCAGACCTGTGAGCTTTGATCTTATCTCCTCCTAGCTGGAGTCTGGAGCTCTGAGCGTCCATGTTAGTTTTAATACTTTGGAAGAGCGCATCAACAACAGACAATGTCTCAAAGCAGCTTTACATCGAATGCAGTAAAAAGTGAAAAGTTTAAGTTTGTCCCTAATAAGCAAACAGGAGGCGACTGTGGCAAGGAAAAGCTCCCTGAGGTAAAGTAGGAAGAACCTGAGAGAACTTTGGGTGACACTACCGGTTTTTGTTAATTACAGCATATTTTAATGATCAAAATGAATGTAAACTGTAGCCTTGGGTCAGTGGAGCAGAGTGAGTCCCAGTCCATCCTTAAAGTTCCTCGAAATCGAGAAAGGTTTTCATTAATTTCTCCTTTTAACTATGAGACTCAAACTCATAAAGTTCAGTTTTAGTGTAAAGATCAACAATCAGCTGGGTTCAAGTGCAAAACAGTTAGCAAAACTTCAGAATGTAAGGTGGCTACCAATAACCCCACAGCATCATCACACATGATGAAGGAGGAAGGTTCATGTCTCCAGCTTCTGCACTGTTCCTCAAAATTTCAACCAATAAGTCATTTAAAGCATTTTAACACCCAGTTTTTGGGATGACGTGGTCTTGGCGCCAAGTTTGATGTTACTCCCTACAGGAAGGGGATTTAGATTGGGACTCATCAAAGGAGAAAGAAAGGACTGAGTTTTGTTCTCTGGTCTGAAGGTGAGGCTGGCCTACTCAGGTATTAGATGCGAGTTCATACGTGTAGAACTGTTCTTATGATGCCCATTCTCCTCGGGTTGTGTCTTTAATAGAAAGATTTCTTTGCCTTTTGAAAGTGACAATGTTGCACTGATATTCCACTGACTGATAATCTGATGTGTGGGACACAGTGACAGGGATAGTGCCGGACTCTAGGGTTCACCAGTGACCCACTGGATTATCATGAAACTCTTCTTTGCCCTGTTTTGTTGTCCGTCTCTTTCTGTGTGCGTCTCTTCGTCCATACCTCCGTCTGGTTCTGTTGGTCGTTTTTTCAGTGGCTCGTTGGAGAAGTGTGAGGTGGGAGGGGGGTCAGGGGCCAGCCCCAGCCGCAGTGACAGCACCAGGAGTATAGAGGCAGGAAGCAGCAAGGCGGGACGGTGGCAAACCATCAAAAGCCACATGCAGTCCGGCATCTTAAGGCACAGCAAGTGAGTGAAAGCAAAAAGGGACAAGAAACAAATTACAGACTGAAAGATTCTCACATTCTCATTGACCGAGTCTTAATCACACACCACCTCTTACACCAGGCTTAAGCTTCTTCTCAGTAAAAATCGAAACATTTATTCAAGAGGTTAAAGGAAGGAAAAAAGCAAGTGTCTCAATTAAATCTCCACAAACCTGCCCCAGATCTCTTACATGATGCACAGGAGTAGAGTTAGAACAGGAAGTCATTCTAAGTTCCCATTGTGTTCCTATTATTATTGTGATGCCTTTTGAGGCCAACTTATGACTGATATTTTGATCATCTCATCTGCACTCTGTTTTCTAAAATTTCCCCTATTTGACCTATTTAATCCCAGCCATCAAACCTTGTGTTACTCTTCAGGATAAAAGTGAATCAGAGTGTGTGTTTTATTATTAATGATAATGATGATGATAGGGTGTGTGAGGCAACAGTTTGAGGAAGTGAATATTTTTGAAGAAGACAAATGAAAAGTCTTTGAGATCATGTTTAGATTTTGAGTTGTGAAATACAGATTTGTCACTGATACCTTAAATGTAACAGTGTACTTTTTTTTTTTTATTTGCTAATAATTTTGTTATATTTCTTCCTAGTTGTTTCACAGTTTTTTAAGGCCTTAGTCCTCCAGTGCTAGAGATTCACATCATTCTTATATCACTCTCACACACACCACTTAAACACACTGCTTACACACATTTACACACACCAGTCACACACCAGTCACACACCAGTCACACATCATTGTCACATCACTATCACACATCACTATCAATTTAATTAAATTCCATTTTTATTTGTCTGAAAGCAGAATTACACAGAATGCAGTGACTGTGGCAAGAAAAAACTGAAGTAGGAAGAAACAATTAGAGAAACCAGACTCAATAGGAAACTCACCCTTATTTTTGTTAATTACAGCATATTGTTATGATCAAATGAATGTAAACTGTAGTTTTGGGTCAGTGGAGCAGAGTGAGCATCTCTAGGTTACATATGTACCAATGGTTTCCAGAGGAAAGTAGATGCTGTGGGGTAGGGCAACGTGGTGCAGCGTCTCGTCCCCTCTGGGAACCATGGTTACAAACGTAAGCTAGAGATGTTTCTCTTTGGGAAATTGGGCTGCGTAGCAACGAGGTGCCGATGCCGCCATGGCACCAAGTCACTGTCCCGGTGTTATGCGTGGAGAATCTGTCATTTAAGCACTCTGGCACCTGGAGTTCTTGCTGAGCCCAAATTATAAAACCTGACAAATGTGTGTGGGGTTGACCAGCCTGCAACTACACGTACGTCCTCAGCTCTCTCCCAAGACCTGGGAGGCTGCCATTCCCCTAGTGAAATGTGCCCTGAGCCCTTCTGGATCCAGAATTCCCGAAGCCTCATAAGCAATTGAGATGGTCTCAACCACCCACCTGCTCATCGTCTATTTCATAACCTTTTTTTTGCCCGGGCCGAAACAGACAGTCTGGTTTTCTCCACAGGGCAGCTCCAAAGGGGCGTGGAAAGTCAATATAGCCGCCACATACACCTTCAGGATGGAGGGAGTTAGTCTCTTGTAGGAACTCCAGCACTTAACCGACTGGGCTACATCAAGAGACAAATAGGTTCCCCTTTTTGTCTTACTTATTCTAAAGTGCTCTGGACACTGCTAACATCTCCAGGCAATTTATGTGCCACAAGAGATGCGCCTCACCCCCAGAGGCCTTGGGAATGGCTGCCACTCATGACAGCCCCCAACCTGTGAGACCTGATTTGTGATGCCACTTCTTTTAAAGTCAACATTTTGAACTGTAGCCTCTTCACTGTGTAGTTCAGCCGACGCAGATCTAGAATAGGACGAAGTCCTCCATTCTTTTTTAGAACTATGAAATACTGGCTGTAAAAGCCCGAACTCTCTTAGCCTGGCAGGATTTTCTCTATAGCACTGTTCGCCAAGAGTGTCCTTGGTTCCAAACTCATTGCTGGAACCTGCTCGAGGGCCACTCTCGAGTGCAATACCTCGAGAAACCTGGCGGATGCGGCCTGAATTGGATTCTGTATCAGACTTGTTTGGGGCGCAGGACCCACACTGAGATACCTGGGAGGCTCTGCCAAGCCTCTCCAAAGTCTACTAAGGGTATCAGCCTCTAGAGGCTGAATTCCGGTATATGTAGGGGACGTTGTATTTTCTGATATACCTTTCGAAGTTGGGCGAGTAGGCAATCCCCTTGGGGACACTGGAGGGGTTTCATTAATATATTTAGCAGCATAATGTCCCTGAAGCCCTGCCTCATCTTAGAGAGACTGAGCCACTGGTTTGCTTAGTGGCCCTGAGGGTCCGGTCTGTGGTCTGATGCAGTTCTCGAACTGATTTGGAATCAGTTTCTTCTCTCTCATCCATGTCCCTTAGCAGGTCAGCCTGATATGCTTGAAGCATGCCCAAAGTGTACAGGCATGTTTACGGCTCGCCCTGCTGCAGCCAAAGCTTTCCCTACCAAAGCTGATGTTATTTTTATCGGTTTGGTGGGAAGCTTTGGGGCCCCTAGAGACGATGCCACTGGAGGGGACAGGTAGCTTGCTAGTGTCTGCTCTACCTTTGGCATCGTCTGATAGCCATACTCCGCAGCCTTAGTTATATTTTAGTATGGCGGCCTGTATCCGCTAAACAATTTTGATATATTAGCAGTCTGGAGTTTTTGCCTGATATTTTCAATTTTCTATCACACACCACACTCACATCACTATTGCACATCAATATCACATCACTCACATCGCTCTCAAAAACCACTCTCACGTCACTCACAGGTTACGCCGAGTCCTTTTGCAATAATTCCCACACATCTCTATGACATTTCATCACCCTTTAATGAAGCATGTTTAACTGCCTAAATGAACATTTAGCTGGAGGACTAAAGGTGTGAGTTTAATAATGAGTTTTTTATATTTATCACAGGTTCCTCTACATGTGTGGTATTTGTTGATTTCCAGTCAAATACAGTAAATACTGAAAACAGCTGCTTTGTGATGATTTGATGAAGTTTCCCTAACCGTTTCATGTTAAGAAACTTACCCCCAACGTATTACTGACCCCAGAATATTTTTATGAAGTATCTTAACCACGTTTATTTTTGGCAAAACTGTTTACCACACACACACACACAGACACATAAGAGATACACACTAACACATACACAGAGCCTTCATTAAGTAATTTACTGTGCAGACTGGTCAGTTTTGTGTTCCTGATAAATAAACAATTCCTTTTTAGTGCACTCATTGGCCGAGCCAATACTGCACACGCACACAGCTATCAAACTAACCACACTGCTGTAGATATAGCCATTGTTAGATTGCCTCACACACACACGTCAAGTTTTCATTGAGTTTGAGTTATGCTGACATTAATTCACTTTCTAAAAGCTGCTGAGCATCTGAAAACAACTGAGGAATACATCACTAAATTCTTAGGTTTAAAATCATTGGTCTGTCGTTTTTTTTCTGGGTCACAATGTTCTCTGCAAGTTCTGTAATGTGGTGCGGTCTGTCAGCAGCAGTGTGTTTAGTGTGTTGAATGTGAACATGCCTTTTTGTCCATTTATGGAAGAGTCCAAGCAAAAAGAAAAAAAAATGTTCTCCGGTCAAAAGTACAAGGTTTTAAGGATTACAGTAATTTTTGCTATAATTGCTTGCTACATTATTTGGACACTATTGTTGCTAAGTCCTTACCGCTTGCTGGGAATTAAGCATGTTGTACCTCATGACCTGTGCATACCATAACATCATCATCTGCCCCGGGCCGTGTTTGCCTTCACTGTTTTTTCTGATTTACCTTGCCAGTTCTCTGCTCTGTTAACCTTTTTATGTACTCTGTTTCTTCTCAATCCTCACATCATTTCCTTCTGCTGGTTCCTGAGAATTTGACAAATCCTCCCTCGTTCGCTCTCCGCTCTGTTACCATAATCTCTGCAAATCAGACCTCTCTCCCTCTGCGTCTCCATCCCTTCTTGTATTGTTGTCTTCATTCAGTAAACTTCTTCTGAGTTCCTGTTCCGTCCCTTAACCTCCTCACTGCGAGCCACTTCAACTCTTGTGGGACCTCTTCGCTTAGTCATGTTGTCTCTGTGCACTCTTTGGGATGCTTCCCCGCTGTCCAACAGCTTCCTCCACCCGGAGCAAATCGCACCCTCGGCAGTCTCCTCGCCCAGTCAACCAGCCAAGAGCCTCCAGCGCCCCCTCCCACCCCCCGGACCCCTTACCCGGCCCAACGGACTCCTCCCTCACGACCCGCCCACACACCCTCACTGCCCCAGAACCCATGCCGCAGCCGGGGGCAGTTACAAAGGTACGCCCCCCCCAACCCGGCATCCAGATCATTTGGGCCGGTACGGTTAGGGCTATGTATGGCAAATCCTCTTTCTCCTGGCCACCATTTAACAGCCTTCACCTTGCGGCCATGGTCCGTGCGATAGACGGGGGCAAGGGGCAAATTAAGCCCAACCTCATGCCACGGCATCTCGCTGCGAGCATCTCCACGCGCAGGGCAGGGCCCGCCCACACGGGATCATCACATGATGGGGCAAATACCACCAGGGGCAGGATTCAAATCCTCCTGTGAGTCAATTCCTTTACCACCATTTAAACCCTTCCACTCACACATAGCCCCGAGGATTCCTTAAAATGTCGGCACCAGCGCTCTAGGTTCAGTTGTGTGCAAGTCAATATTTACAGAAGGGAAGTTGCGTCTGATAGGGAGCGAGGTTAAACTGATGTGTGTGTTGTGTCATTTCCATTTGAGTGACCTTTCTTGTCGAATTGGGGTCTATGTTCTACACGTTTTCCACTAAAAACCATGTCCACCATGCATTTAGTCAGTCATGTCTGAACTCACTGGACTTTAATATGAATGCAGTTGGGTTGCACATGGCAAATAATTCAAGCTCTGATATCTCTGTAGTCTGGTGCTGTTTATGTGTGGAATGGAGTTTTTACACCCAGCCTTCTGGAAAACAGTCTCATCAGATTACTCCCATAATTTCAACTATTATTAGCATTGCTCTCACAGGTGTGAACATCTACCCACATCAGTAAAACCCGTCTGCCATTTATTCTCTGTTCCTCTCTATGAGTATGGATTTTACTGATGGCGTTTGAGAGACAGGACAGTAATAAACTGTCAGATCTATCTGTACAACTACAGTCCACCAGGACACCACCTGTTTACATACTGATGAGGGTTTTCTAAAGGTTAGGCCTGATTTTCAGGCTGATTTTTGATTTGAGTTTGATCAGGTAGAGGTGTTCTACTCTTAGCCTTCACAGGTTGTGTGTATGATGATACTATTATACTCTAAAGAAAATGTGAAAATCTTTTTACAGGAAGCTGAGCATACTGTTACTGTGTTCTCCTGTCCGACTTTAAGGCTTTTTCTGAAACTGAACACAAACAGAAAGTTTTACAAACAGAAAGTAAATTATTACATCATCAGTCAATCAACAGCAAATCAAATACAGCAGGAATCAAAGAGTCCCATTTAGTATCAGAATCTCAGCAGATTAGAAATGTCCAGGTCAGCCAGATCAGAATCTCATAAAATCAAACTCCCGAAAAGATAAGGCACCTCTCAGCAAGATCAGACATTTATAGATCAGACTCTAAGCAGATCAGGCAGTTCATTGTAATCAGTAATTGATCAGCAGGCAGCACTCCCGGTTCAGACATTATCAGCAGGTCATACTCGCCAACTCAGCATGTCATACCCCAACTTCGCGAAACTCTCAGTGAGATCAGAATCTGTAATTAGACACTTAGAAGACAGACTCTTGGCAGATCAGACTAGCTAAGCAGATCTGGCCACTCTACAGATCAGATGCTATCAGCAGATAAGCACTCAGCAGTTAGACTCATCGGATCACACTATCATAGGTCAACACTCAGTAATCAGATACTTAGTAGTCAGATACTTGTAGATCGGATTAGTAGCATCAGACATGTAGTAAGGTGTGAGGACTATCCGTAGATCAGACACTCATACTTCAACACTTACGGTCAGACACTTGCTAGACTAGCACTCAGTAGATCAAACACTCTTCAGTTAAGGTGGTTAGTAGATCAGACTCGATCCTCGTACAGGTAGCAGGTATAACTATGTTGAACCTACGGACCTCTATGCAGATCAGTGCTTGTTTCTTCAACATCTCTTCACTTTGGTTGAGGAACATCATGGCACTTTTTTTTGACTCAGTTTAGATTTAATGACCTTGTGATTGGTAGACTGATATCCTAAGGTAAGGCAGGTGGAACCGGTTCAAGTCTGATTTGTGTGTCAATGCAATTTTAATTATGGGTTATTGGATTAAGTGTCCAATAAATAATTAAAATAATTATATTTTAATATAAATATTATTTTGTTTAATATCTTAAACCTTAATAAACAAATACTCGCTTGACCTACTTACAACTATCATATTTTGTTCTGTAAACTTTATCTTTTAGGTCAGTTCTACTCTTTTCACGGTCCAGGTATCAATGATTTGGTGCATCCTTTCTTCCTGGTATCGAGATGTGGTTGTCGTTGGCGCCCCGCAGCGGCGAGCTTGCTTCCACCTCCGCCTGCCTGCCCCCCAGACACACCCAGGAGAACGGTAGACTCGAGTTCCCACTGCCCCCCCCCATCGAAACGCTTTGCCCTGGAGTGTTTCTCCAGCATGCAAGTTCAGACTTCATGCTCCTTCATCTGACATCATGTTTCCATGTTGCTTCTTGTACCTGTTCTAGATTTGTGTACTATGTCATTTGGGATTATTCCAATTTTGGGATCGATTTTCTTGCATGTCTGTTGTGTTGGTGTAAACTACATCACAGCCTTCCACTCGCCTTATTGTTTTCGGAGCGTGTTAATATTGTGATAAATGTAGCGTATCAATGCGGACTATTTACGATACCTAGCATTTGAGCCTCCGACGATTGACATTGTTCTTTTTTATACGTGGCAACTGTTTTAACCTTGCCCAGATCAGAACCCACATGTGTCTGGTGTTTACTCTTTTGAACCCGACAGTGTCAATCCACACCTTTTCCATGTAAGCCAGAGTTCCTAACCCTTAGACACTCGCTTTAGATAACCCGTTTTTTTAGCGGATCGTGAATACATAACACTATTTTCATTTACATCGCATTTGGATTCCCAAACTTTGTCTCCACCTACCCAGTGATCCACCCGTTTTATAAGGGAAAGAAAGAAAGCAAACCTTTCTTCTGTTTTTATACAACTGAGATTACTTTAGGGCCTTTCAAGATACCCCCCCCACCACATGTTCCTTGGTGTCTTGGACTGAACCCCGACTTTTTAAGAACCCGATTTTTTCCTCTTACCACGCCCATTTCCCCACCATTTATGGGATACATTCTTTATCTGGATGTTTTACTCGATATGGTGCTAAAACCAAAGCCCTTGTCACCCATCTCCGCTTTTCAGGGAGTTTCTATTCAACATATTACTTGTTCTCTTCTACCCGGTTTGTTTGCTGCTTTAGAGACAATAACTTTCCTACCAGTGTTTTCTCGTTTGGTTTCTCACGTCCTCAAAGAAGATTTCTGTTAATTGACAGACCACATTGCTGCCCCACTGGTACCCTTCATTTTATCCGTATTGCTAAGGGATTTACCCTGTTCAAAAGTCCTTTTGAACCGAAAGATCAAACATTCTTATTACTATTGAGCTCTCTAACGACATTTAACGCCTCATTCATTTTAAGTTAAGCCCACCTTAACTGTTTACTCTTCTCCCCCCGTTCTTAAGTCCCAGTAACCATACACTATTCGTACATTAAAGTGTTCATGGCGAACTCTTATATATAAATTTTAAACACTATTCCTATATGTTGTTGGTAAAAAGGTGACATTAACAGCTCTATTTTCATAGAAGTAAAGGGTTGAATTAAATTCTATTACTTGTTTGTAGTGTTTTTTTTCACCCTGTATGGTTTTTTGTTTTTCTGTTTTCTCAGTCCCATTTTTGTTTTGGGGTTTTGGATTGCCTGCGCCACCTTTTGTCACATATGTGACATCTATTACTGTGCTTTGGTCTTGGGTGTCTCAAAAAGTTTTCTTGTTTTCCTTCCAGCATTCCTGTGAAGGCATATATTCCTCTGTTATCTATTCGAGTAAAAGTGCCTTTTTTTATCTTGATGGTTTACATACGACTTCACGTTGCTTTGGTTTATGAAAGCCTTAATATGTCTTTGACATCTTGACAACACTTTATCTTTTTTGAGGTAAACTGTGATCTTAATGTTTAGACTGAATCTGCCTAGGACATTAATTTTTTCTGATTCCCACGTTTGGACTCATTCGGTTTGCTTCCTTCAACCACCTATCACTAAGATATTTTTGGATTTTCCTTATTGGAGGGTTTTCATCGCACTTTTCATCGGACTGAACTCTCGTTTTGCATACCCCCCCATCCGCGCTGGTGTAGTACGTATTTGCCTGTGTATTCCCAGCGCCCTTGACACACCCTTAATCTTGTGGCTAATGTAAATTTGTTACCATCGGATCAGTGTTCAGTCCTTGACATATTATCGTTTTTTAAGGAACCTCACACATGCTGGTCCATGGACACATTTAGAGGTTTCAGGTTTTGAAACTACTCACTTGGTTTTGTTCTTTTCTTTTCGTTTCTCTTCGCCCTTATCCACCTTTCTCGCCGCTTTTCAATTTCTTGGCATTTTGACATGGTTCAAACTACAATCCTTTTGTCATTTTCCGTTTGGCAAGATGGTAATTTTTGACCATGCTTTGTTTTCCCTGGCTTCCTTCCCCTCACAGGCCTAGTTGCCTCATACAGTGCATGTATTCCTTTGTACTGAATTGGGAAAACTATTCCTTCTTCTGTCCCTTCACCAAAGTAGGTTTTCCAACATTCCGTGACGCCTTTCTGAAGTGGAAAACTCATTTTTTGTTGTACCTTTCTTTCTTTCAAACATCTTTTTGCTCTTTAAACCAGTCCAGTCCATGTTTTGCTTAGCCCTTTTCGCGCATTGGTTGTATCAGGCCAAGCCCTGAGGTTTATGTTCCCAAGTCCTTATTTGCCTTTGGCATATCGGCTGTTGTGCGGAATTTTTTGGTTCATGTCAATTTGTTGCTTTTGTCTCTTTCTTTTGTGGGAAGTCTTTGTTAGAGGCGGTGCCTGGAAATACTGTGTGAATCAATCCAAACCCATCCATATCTTTTAAATCGGGTAGCTTTATGTTCCTCTTGGTTACCGTCTTCCTGCATTCCTTACAGCTCAGTGCTGAAGTTTGTTGTTTTCCCCTTTAATCATGCCTAGGACCTCTTCGGCAATATTTTCGGTGAATTAATTTCCGTGCATCCGTTTTTTTTTCTTGCCAGTGTCCTCTCCGTAATACGTTGCCCCATCTGTAGGATCTTCCTGAGATCTTACTGCCAGTTCACTTCACACTAGGTCTGGAGTACGGTGCGGTTTAAATTTTTGTTCCATCGCTTCTTCGATTTTGCTCCCCATGCTGATTAATTCCAGGCAGCCAAAGTACATCTTATCTTCCAAAGGTGGTGAATGTTTGTCATGAGACTTTGATCCCGTTCCAAATCTTATTTTTGGATTTACCTGTAGAATACTGTGAGTTTGGCATTTATGGCTTCACCCACCTTCCACAACATGGTGTGCTTATTTTGGGGGTTGGTTTTTAAGTGTCTGGGTTATACACAGTTTACTTAATTTCCTGATTTATTTTTTCACGGTTATGGTGCACCCCCCAATCGTTGGTTTGAGATTCCCTATACAAATTTCCGTACCCAATGCTTTGTTTTACTTTGGTGTTATGCCGCATCGATTCTACGTGCTGGATGAACCCTTGAAGCTCTTTTTTTTCCAGTTTCATCCATCATGGGAATTCTGACTCTTTGAAAAGATCCTTTATTCTGTCCCTAGGACACCTATTTTAGAGGTTTATGACCATCGATGGCAAGGAACATGTCCGAGTTTAATCCCTTTTCCACCATGCAATTGCTCACAGTTTACTTAATGGTTCTTCCCTTTTTTTTATTTGTTGGATGTCTTCAATTTGATATTGCATAGCGCCTCCTGTTCATTCTTTCAATTGTCCTATTATTTAAACTGTGCTGATGTGTGTTAACTGCTTGTCAGTTCCATCACATTGATTTTAACACGCTAGAATTTATTTGACTTTAGCAACTCGACTAATTATTCACAGATTGTCTTCAGATTTCTCGTTGACCAGATTTAGTGATTTGTTTTGGAAGTGGTTCCATTTGCTGACTTGCTGGTTGCAGTTCCTCAAAGGGAAATTTGGTTCTGTTTTCTTCTACCATTATGAAATTCTTGGAACAAACTTGACTGCCATTTGTAAACAATTGACAATTCAGTTTTGTTCCAGTAGTGGATTTTTGTATTGCATTCATTTGCCTTTTAATGAACTAGTCCATGAGCAGGAAGTTTTTTTTTTTCTGTTTGTCAGGACCATTTAGTCTGATAGTGTGGGCCTCAGATATGACATTCCCTTGTAATTCTTCAGAACCTGGCCAGGTAATTGTTGCCGACCAGTGTTTGTAAGCACTCACTATGAACTCTCAATCCACCTATACTCACTTTTCGGGGTGGACTTCTTGTAACTTGACACTTTCGTTATTCAGTTCCCCTTCCGGATACTCCTTTTTTCACTTCCCAGTGTGTCACCCTGCTTTGCTGCACAGCAATGCTTGATTCCTCCTGCCAAGCCTCCCGGTGTAAATCTCAAGTTCAATAAATACATTCCATTTCCTATTAACCGAGTTTGGCATTTGTGCTGCCACTTCTTCCATGGTGTGCATAGGGGGATGTGGATGTTTTAGTAACTTATTTTGGTCTCTGGGATTATTACACAGCCTTATTTCATCTGAGTTTATTTGTGAGTGGTCACCATGGATGACACCCAATCCGTTGGTTTAGATAATCACCTATAAAGATTGTCCTTTCCAGCTTTGCTTTTACTTTGTGTTGCATTGCCGCAGAAATTCTACGTGCTGGATGAACAACAGGTTGACCTTCTTTTTAAGTAAAACATCACGGGAATTCTGACTCTTTGAAAAGATCAGTATATTCTGTGTCTCCTAGGACTATGTAGAACTGTAGAGTGTAAATATGACCATTCAGATGGCAAGGTAACACAGTGGATCCAGCAGTTTGAATCTCCTTTCCACCATAAGCAACAAGCTTCACATGTCTTGACACCTGAAGTTTCTCGTCCTTTTTTACTTGTGTGGATGTCTGCAAGGAATTGATATTGCATAAGGCCTCCTGTGTCAATCTCAAGTTCAATTGTTTTCCCATTAATTTAAACTGTGCATGATATTGCTGTTTTGCTTGTCATGTTCCATCACATTTAGATGGTTTAAAGCAACTCCGTCTAGAATTATATTTGAGGCTTTAGCAACATCGACTTGATTCACAGACTTTATTAGATTTCTCGTGCGATTTATTTTAGTTGATTTGCAGCATTTTCGGAAGTGGTTCCATTTGCTGACTTTGCTGGCCATATGCAGGACATTTCTCCTGTTTTGCTTCGTGGTTTCTTCCACAGCAATTATGAATTTGCTGTGGAACAAACTTGTCTAGCCATTTGTTGAAAACTGTCCACATTTGTCAAGTTTTGTTTTGGTCCAGTTAGTGTTTTGTTGTTCATGTATTCAGCAAATTTCAATTGCCTTTGCTAATGTCAACTCAGTGTCATGAAGCAGGAGTTTTTCATTTTATCACTGAGTGTCCCACACACTTGTCGATCCCTTATCAGTTCTTGTAATTCTTCGAACCTCCAACTTTGTGCCTTGTGTTGTAAGTCACTCACATATACCTCAATTGTCTCACCTGACTTTTGGTTTCTTGAATTTAATTTATGTCGTGATTCAGCCAGGATAATTATTTATTGCTCTTTCCCCTGACCCGCTTGCACACAATTGCTTAGTTCTGCCAAATGTAAATGTATTTAAATACATAAATCCATGAGCACCTCCTACATGTTTTCATCTCTTATACCAGGAGACATCTTCTAACTATAGTACAGCCAAATTCTCAAATTAGATCGGTTTATAAAGCGTTAAAACATTCTGTACAAGCAGTTTGGACAGGGCTCTTTAATCACAGGTATGGTATGACCCAACACACTCTTCTGATGGCTGCAGCCCATAAATGACCCTGCAACATACCTGGACATCTGAATGAAGTTCAGTCACACCACCCAGAGGGCATTAGCTTAGCTAGCAGAACTAAAACAGAACTTCTTTCGTATTGGACAGTGTTTTAACAGAAAGTTTCCAGAAACACTCCAACATCTTGATTTGGTCCAGTACCAAAGTCTCTGGATACAGCAACCTGAAGAAGACAAACACAGGTGGGGGCAAATGACATGCTAAACGCTGCCAAAGACCTCATAATAGCCTTTAGCAGACAGCATACTCAGATGCCATGGAAATGTAGCCTACTGTGCAAAAGTTTTGGTACCTTCCTATTAGTTATAACTCATACCACACTTTATACTCGATGATGCTGACTGGATTTCTGTCATGTTTTAAATTTTACTATAACTAGTGTGAAGTTGCTGGCAAATGTTTGTGTGCAGCCTTTAGAGAGCTTAGTGTGGCTGCAGCTTGTGGCACCCTGTGATTACCAGCCCACTGTTTTTTCACATATCTGCTCTGGAAACTTTTCGAGAAACCACAGGCTTTGTTAGAGTGTAAAACTCTACATCTGCCTTTGTTTCAGGTCCCTTCCTTTAACATCTTTTTAGATATGCAGAACTACATGAGTACAACCAATTAGTGAACACTAAGGCTCAAAGCAGGTTCCCCAGGTCCTTGTAAGGCTGAAGGTTTTGTCAGTAAAAAACAGTGATAAATGTAATAGATGTATAACTTCTGTTGTCCCATTTAAACTCACTTTCACTCAAATAATTTTGTTTTGGATTTCTGACAAAAATAAAAGCAGACGTTTACAAAATTAAGTAAAATGAGAAAATACAACTCAACTCAAGGCTCAACTTTTTTGGTTTAATGATGTGCCAAATGGTTTCCATAGGTAAAAGATCTGGACTGCAGGCAGGTTAATCCAGCACCCGGACTCTTCTACTATGAAGCCATGCTGTTATAATGGCTGCAGTATGTGGTCTTGCAAAATTATAATGGAATAGTATAGTATATAACAGGTTGATATACTAAATAATGTGTTAGTATAGTATATAATGAGATAGTATAATATGCAATAGGTTCAGATGGTATATATTAAGTTAGTATAGTTTATAGTGAGTTAGTAAAGTATGTATTGAGTTAGTATATTGTATAATAAGTTAGTATGGTACACAATGGAATAATACAGTATGCAACAAGTTTGGATAGTATATAATAGGTAAGTGTGTTATATAATGCATTCAGATATTATATAATAAGTTAGTACAATATACCATGGGTTAGTATAGTATATAATAAATAATGAGTTAGTATAGTAAATAATGGGTTTAGATAATAGTTAATGGGTTAATATAGAATATAACAGGTTGGTATAGTATATACTGGGTTAGTAAAGAATACAAAGGGTAAGTATAGAAAAAAAATGTGCAGGACCCAGTAGCTCTATAAGCATGTTTAGGTTTTAGCTTTTAGGCAGTGTTTTCAGGTGGGATCAGTAATATATTTGGTTTTTGACTCCCTAAATGTTGCTCCAGACTCATCCTGTGTAGGATTTATTTCTTCTCCTTATGGTCTCTGTACCTCTTCTCTTTATCCTGCACACATTTTAAATACATCAAAAGGTCAAGTTTTCTTGAACACAAGCTGCTGCAGTGCATCCTTAGTTTGATGGAGTAAAGCCGAACTCCCACTTCTTTTAGACAAGGGCTCGTTTTAAATAAAACACACCCACCCACACACACACACACACACACACACACACACACACACACACACAAGCACCCCACATAATGATAATTTGCTGCCTTTTTGAGTATTTCTCAGCTTCAGCTGTTCTTTACATTTGGTGAATCTCAGCACATTGATCAACACCAAACGCTGAATCGACCATGTGAAGATAACAGACTGAATCTTTAATGATGATTAGTGGTTCCCTCTCTGTCTCTGTGTGTTTGTGTGTGTGTGTGTGTGTGTGTGTGTGTGAGAAGAGAGAGAGAGAGCAAGAGTATTATTGTTATTTATTTGAATCCTAATAATTTTGATGGTGACGATGATGATGTTGATTATGATAATGATGATGGTGTAATGATGGTAATGATGGCGATGATAATGGTAATAATGATGATAATGGTGATTATAATAATGATTGTGATGATGATGATGATGATAGTGATTATGATGATGATGATGGAGATGACGGTGATGATAATGTTGATTATGATAATGATGACGTGATAATGATGATAATAATGACGTGATGATGATGATAATAATTGTAATGATGATGGTGATGATGATAATGATGATGGTTGTATATCTGGCCATCTCCATTTGCCTGCAGAGCCACGAACAAACCCAACATCAGCCCTAAAGGTCAGACTCCTGATGAGAGCAACCGTCGCCCAGACGCAAACTCCTCTGTCTCCGACATCGCCAACTCCATCACCAGCGACATGCTCATGGTAAAACAGCTGTATGTGTGTGATTTGTGACTCCGTTCAGAGTAGGAGAGAACTTTTAACCACAGGATGTGCTAAGTAAAGGGTGTAAGTGATACCCTTTCTCACCCACTGAAATCTTTTTATATATTTATTTTTTTACACACACACACACACACACACACACAGCCACAAACTCCATGCACAGAGATGTGTCGAATAGAGTTGTTTTCAAGGGAAAGCCTGGTGATTAAAAACAGGAACACGTCACCATGGGGGCAGACAGAAGACATCTTCAGCAGGTCTGTCTGGCATTATGTGGGTGGCATGATCATGTCTAATGATGGTGTTTCCACTTCCAGCTTGGGTTAATTAAACAGGTTTCCCACTCTTTCTTATTTGTCTGATGGTTGTAAGTCAGGAAATCCCTTGCCAATTAAACAGCTTTCAGTCTTACATCCAAAACTCTCACACCGGATCACCACACTGATGTATTTTATTTGTGCATTTCATGTTTTTTTTTCTTGTTTCTTGAAGCTTCAAGTGAGAGCGTTTTGTCTTTTTCAGCTGTCTCCAGGCTCTGAAGAGGAGGAACACGAGGGTCCAGTGTGTGAGAAGCTCGGAAGGATACAGTTCAGTGTAGGCTACAGCTTCCAGGACTCCACACTCACCGTCAAGATCCTAAAAGGTCAGGATCTTCCCGCCAAGGACTTCTCCGGAACCTCAGACCCCTTTGTTAAAATCTACCTGCTACCAGACAAAAAGCACAAACTGGAGACTAAAGTCAAGAGAAAGAACCTGAACCCTCACTGGAATGAAACCTTCTTGTTTGAAGGTAAATAATCCCTCTCTTTCCTTACTTTTAGTCGCTCTTTCTCTCATTGTCTCTATCTGGCTTTGTCTCACTCTATCTGTTTCTCTCTCTCTTTCTCTCTTTGTCTCTCTCTTTGTCTCTCTCTCTCTCAGCCGCAATTCTCTTGTGTGTTCAGCTCAGAGGGCCTTTAATTCTTTAATGGGTATTATGTTGACTCTCCTGGTTGATAGAGTTTCAGTCAGCAGGTCTGAAATCGAGTCCAAAAACAAGAGCTTGGAATTATCTTTAGTTTCTGTGACTTCTGTCTGAAATGAACCAATGATTTCAGCTGTCCGTGTCTAGGGGAGCATCAGCTGCCTGTGTTTTTTGGGGGGAGGGGCTTATTCTAGTCTGTTACTGGATGTCTGTATAGACTTTAATATAATGTTTAAAAATGTGATAGCAGTTTCTGAATTTATTTGTGTTAACTTGCTGCTCGTTGCTCACTGGTGGGTGTGGATTCTGACCAAACTGCCGTAATGCTGATGACTGAGATAAAGAAGAACTAATCATGACTTTTAGGGTTAGGTGCATAGTGTATAATACTCTTCAGTGAGTTCCCTTCCAGGTTTCCCATATGAGAAGGTGGTCCAGCGCACTCTGTACCTGCAGGTGCTGGATTATGACCGATTTAGCAGGAATGACCCAATCGGCGAGGTGTCCGTTCCCCTCAACAAGATCAACCTTGCTCAAATGGAGACCTTCTGGAAAGAGCTAAAACAGTGCAGCGATGGAAGCGTGAGTCCCATCTGCCGGTTCTGTCTGGATTCTCTGTTGTTTCATATTTACACTTAAAGATATTTAAGGCGGAAATTGGGCTACTGTTGGTTGAAGGAGGAGAGGAGGAAGACACGTGAATAGACAGAAAGAGAGGAGAACAGGCAAGAGTGTAGGACTGAGAATAGGAACGCTGAATGTTGGGACAATGACAGGGAAAGGTAGAGAGCTAGTGGATAGGATAGAAAGAAGGAAGGTAGATATATTGGGTGTACAGGAGACCAGGTGGAAGGGTAGCAAGGTAGTAGTATTGGATCGGTATTCAAGTTGTTTTATCATGGTGTGGATAGGAAGAGAAACAGGGTGATGAGTCTGAAGTTAGAAATTGAAGGGCTGATGGTGAATGATGTAAGTGGTTATGCCCCACAAGTAGGTTGTGAGTTAGAAGAAAAAGAGAGGTTCTAGCATGAGTTAGATGAGGTAACGGTGAGTATTCCCAGAGGAGAGAGAGAAGTGATGTTGGTGAGGGGAACAGAGGTGATGAGGAAGTGTTGGGCAGGTTTGAAGTCATAGAGATGGCTGTGGTAAATACTTTTTTCCAGAAGAGAGAGGAGCATTTAGTGATTTATAAAAGAGGAGGAAGGAGCACACAGGTAGATTACATCTTATGTAGACGAAGCGATCTGAAAGAGATTAGTGACTGTAAAGTTGTGGTGGGAGAGAGTGTAGCCAGACATCATAGAATGGTGGTGTGTAGAATAAAGATGTTGGTCTGGAAGAAGAAGAGATCAAAGGTGGAGAAGAAAACCAAGTGGTGGAAGCTGAAAAAGGAAGAATACTGTGAGGAATTTAGACAGGAGTTGAAACAGGCTCTGGTGGTGGTCAGTTAGTGTTTCTAGATGAATGGAAAACTACAGCAGAAAGTGATCAAAGAGACAGGAAGAAAGGTGCTAGGTGTGTCATATGGATGGAAGACAGAAGATAAGGACACTTGGTGGAGGTGAATGAGGATGTTCAGGATAGCATACAGAGGAAGAGGTTAGCCAAGAAAAAGTGGGACATGGAAAGGACTGAGGAAAGTGAACAGAAATACAAGGATTTGCAGCACAGAGTGAAAAGAGGAAAGGCTAAGGCCAAGCAGAAGGCATATAATGAGTTGTACACTAGGTTAGACACTAGAGAAGGAGAGAATGACTTGTACAGGTTAGGTGGAGGTGTGGAAATGTCTTGGAGAGGCAGCAGCAGTGGAATTTCTTACTAGATTGTTTAACAGGATTTTAGTGAGTGAGAAGATGCCTGAGGAATGGAGGAGGAGTGTAATGATGCCTATCTTTAAGAACAAGGGTGATGTGCAGAGTTGAAACAAACTACAGAGGCATAAAGTTGAAGAGTCATACAATGAAGGTATGGGAAGAATAGTGAAAGCTAGGTTAAGGAGGGTAGTAGATATTTGTGGTGAGCAGCAGTATGGCTTTATGCCCAGAAAAAGCACTACAGATGCATTTTTTTTCTCTAGAATGCTGATGGAAAAGTACAGAGATGTCATTGTGTTTTTGTAGACCCAGAGAAAGCATATGACAGGGTACCAAAAGAATAGCTGTGGTATTGTATGAGAAAGTCAGGAATAGCAGGGAAGTATGTCAGGGTGGTGCAGGATATGTATGAGAGGAGCAGGACAGTGGTGAGGTGTGCAGAAGGTCAGCGGAGTTTAAAGTGGAGGTTCTGAGCCCCTTCTTGTTTGCTGTGGCGATGGATCGGTTGACAGACGAGTTCAGGCAGAAATCTCCTTGGACAATGATGTTTGCAGATGACATTGTGATCTCTGGTGAGAGCAGGTAGCAGGTGGAGAAAACCTGGAGAGGTGGAGGTTTGCTATGCATAGAAGCGAAATTAAAGTCAGTTGTAGCAAGACAGAGTACATGTGTTTAAATGAAAGGGAGGGAAGTGGAACAGTGAGATTACAGGGTGAAAAGGTGAAGAAGGTACTTGTTCAAGTTCAAGTACTTGGGGTTCAAGTACTTGGGGTTGACAGTCCAAAGCAATGGAGAGTGTGTAAAAGAGGTAAGGAAGCGAGTATAGGCAGGTTGGAATGGGTGGAGAAACATGTCAGGAGTGATGTGTGACAGGAAAATATCAGCTAGAATCAAGGGATGTACAAGACAGTGGTGAAACCAGCTATGATGTATGATTTAGAGTTAGTGGCGCTGAGAAAGAAACAGGTAGCAGAGCTGGAAGTAGGAGAGCTAAAGATGTTTTGGGGAAAAAGTCAGGGAAGCCAGATTAAGGTGGTTTGGACATGTACAGAGGAGGGATAGTGAATATATTAGTAGGAGGATGTTAGAAATGAAGCTACCAGGCAGAAGGCAAAGAGGAAAACCAAAGAGGAGGTATATGGATGTGATAAACAAGGACATGAAGTTAGTGGGTATAAGTGAAGAGGATGTAGAGAATAGGGTAAGGTGGAGTCAGATGATTCGCTGTGGCGACCCCTAAAAAGGGAACAGCCGAAGGGAGAAGAAGATACTCTAATGTAGCTGAAATTGCGCAGGATCCTGTATGTATTCTCACCTCACACTAGTTGCCATATGCTTCCTGAAGATAAATGAAGTGCTGTAATGCTGTGTAGATAATGTACCTGCTGACTAAATCAACCGGTTTGTCACCTCAAAGTGTGTGTGTGTTTGTGTGTGTAGGGGAGTCGAGGTGACTTGCTGGTGTCGTTGTGTTACAACCCCACGGCGAATACCATCACTGTGAGCATCATAAAGGCCCGAAATCTAAAAGCCATGGACATCGGCGGCACCTCAGGTGATTGGGTACCGCAGCTCGACGTCCGAGTCACTGACCATCACAACCATTTTGAATAAAATATGTGTGTGTTTTCTGTGTGCCCTTTAGACCCCTATGTGAAGGTGTGGCTGATGCACAAAGATAAACGTGTGGAGAAGAAGAAAACGGTGGTAATGAAGAGGTGTTTGAATCCTGTGTTTAACGAGTCCTTTCCTTTCGATGTTCCTGCTCATGTGCTGAGAGAGACCACCATTGTCATCACCGTTATGGATAAGGACCGACTCAGTCGAAATGATGTCATAGGCAAGGTACCGTTGTGGGGCCGCACTCACACATATCAGATCCTGAAGTTAATTCTCTCTGCAATTTTTTCCCCACTTTTGCCATTTCCAATTGCTCAAGATTAGATCAACACCAAATTTGGTCAGTGTTTGGTCCTTGGGTGAATTTGGATGCAAATGCAGTTTATTTGCAATATAACAAAAACAACTAAACAAGATAAAGAACATCAACAAACAAGAACATAAAACTAAACTAACAGAACCTGACCTGACATAAAAGCATAACATAACACTTAACTTAAAAACACAACATTACATAGAAACCGACTGTGAGACGCAACAAAGACAGACTAAAGCACAGGGGTATAAATACTGAACCTAATAGGGGAAACAAACAACTAAACAAGAAACCTGAACACCTGAAGTGAGAAACACATGACTAAAACAATCCAATGAAAACATGATACATTGGACAGCGAAAGACACATGACAAGACAAACAAACACTGAACACATGGGTTAGAATATAAAGAAAGAAAGTCTTGCTGTTTCCCTCCGGTGGTCCGACAGGGCAATGCACCTGGCAAGCCTGACAGAGTCATTACATTCAGTGAAATCTAAAGCCCTTGTTAAGATGTTTAATATGACTCTGGACCTGAAAAGATCTACACGCCCAAATTCAGTTATAGTCATGGCGCCACCTGCTGGCAACAGGAAGTGACATATTTTACTCTGCAACAAACTCCACCTAGAGATTTAATGACATCAACTTTATGACTGGTCAGTCAAATCAAAAGGCCTGTATGTGATGATGTTACAAATTTCAATTTCTTTAAATTTTGATTTTCAAATTTCAACCTCAAATTTTTCCTTCAAAAACCTAAAGGTGTTCATCGAAGATTGTATATCAAGAAGAACCAAACGTTTGTGTGCATTAGTGTTGTGCTTCTACAAGAACGAAGCACTCAATCATCTGAGTGAAAACTGGTTATTGGGCACAAGTACCAAGAGAGAACTGATAACAGTGGCGATAAGTTCTTGTCTGCTATTCAACGAAGATGTTTCTTATCTTTAACGCACACCTGCGAGTGATGCGAAATGTTGCAAAAGGTTTTGGGGACTTGAGGACATGTCTCACCTGCAAATAACTATTAAAAATATCGTTCTACAGAATGAATAGTGTTGTTTTATTGGTTATATGTGAAGTGAGTAAACACGCCTTTCCAAAAGATTCAGTGTATCTTATGGGCTGTTATCATTTCAAGGTCAGGTTGGCATCACCTTGTTTTATTCTGTTTTATTAGTGGGTATTACGTTTGTGTGTAAGTTTTCTTGTAGATTAGTGCGGTTGCCATGTTTACAGGGTGTGTGTGTTGTAGAGAGAAGCATGTAAGATAACTGTTCAATTTTACATAAGAAACTGATATGGGTAAAAGCACAAAACTAATACACACAAAGGTTGTCCTTACCCTTGATATACAATCACTGATAAACATCTTTCCGCTTTAATGAGGAAAAATGTGCGGTTGGATTCGAACCCTAAACCTCTGATAATCTGGCTGAAATCGTTACATTACACTACTGTAGTTACATCACTGTTCACAATGTTCAAGTCGTCAACTCAAAAGACAGTTTATAGACACGGTGACATAAACACACCAAAACTTGAATAAAAACCAGAGACGTTTAGGGACGTTAAACTAACATATAAATATTAAACTATCAATGTTTAAGAATTAATGGAGAAATTAGTCGTTTGACTTTCAGAGATTCTCTACTTGTCCCTGTGAATGACCTTTGACCTACTTTCGGTTTAAATTTTTGATCATTAAATTTGATGGTTTTAAATTTGTTCAGTATCTGTATGATTAAAAAAATGGGTATTTGCTGTCTAAGGATTCAAAGCTAAAAATGTGTTGTTAATACATGTCTATAAAACTTCGATTGTGTTTAATTATAAATCAAATGTGATCAATTTCAAATATTTAATATTCAAAACAATTTTAAATACCACAGTTTTGTTAAATTACACTTGTCGACAATTCCAATTCTTCCAATTCAAATACTTTCCTTATATTTTAAGCTCCATATTGTTCCTGACACCTTTGCCATGCTTCAGTGTCAGGAGTTTGTTCTCAGTGCTTTGTAATAAATCCAGGATCCGTGGCTGGCTTTCTGGGGTAAAAAAGATTTCACAGAACTGCAGCGCACGGGTATTACATAAGGGATCTGGCAACCGGCTCTCAGGAGAAAAGCCAAACCGCTCTACGTAATATACATTTTAACCTCCATTAAATCTTCATTCGGCTGAATCGACGCCTTACTAAGTTAATAAAACAAATAATATAAGTTTGTTTACAGAGTTGCACAGAAAAAATCCAAATAAAAGAAATAAGGTATTATTTATATATTGATAATGTACTGATTATAATAATTACCACTATAATGAGTCTCCTGAAATGAAACCAAACGAGTGCAGTCAGGCTTGATATCAGATTTCAACAGAACTTTAGAGAACTGTTCTGATATTTATGAACAAAACAAACCCAGAAATATGAATTCAGTCTGATCAAATGATCCATCTATCTATTGCCTATAGATACTTCCTAATCAGGTTCACAGGGATCTGCTGGAGTTTAACTCCAACTGTCATTGGATGAAAGGCGGGGTCACCCTGGGCAGATCACCAGTCCATCACAGACAAACAGACACACACACACACACACACACACACACACTCCTATTAGCAGTTTATACTCACTGATCAACCCAACGTACAGGTTTTTGGAATGTGGGAGGAAACTGGAGAACCTGGAGTAAAACCACACAAACACGAGAGAACATGTAAACTCCACACAGAAAGACCCCTGCAGGGGATACGAACCTGAAACCTTCTGACTATAAGAAAACAGTAATAAACGCTAAACCTGAGTGTAATTTACTTTTACTCAGTTTGGGGAAAAAATCTGCTTTTGGGCAAACAGATTTCAGCATTAAACTGCTGTTAATAAAACTGGGTAAGCTCTCTCACTCTCACTCTCTCTCCCTGTCCTTCTCTCTCTGTCTCCTCTGCCCCCCCCACCTTTCATTTAGATCTATCTCTCGTGGAAGAGTGGCCCTGCGGAGGTAAAACACTGGAAGGATATGATGGGTCACCCCCGCACCTCCGTTGCCCAGTGGCATGCCCTCAAGGCTTAACAGACTCTCCCACTAGCCCCGCCCCAGATTACACCCACACCCACAAGCCCCTGTTAATATGCACAAGCTTAAACACGGGTACAAAGCCATCCAACATCTCTTCTGTCTATCCCTTTTGTGTCTTCTTTTCTTTATTTCTTTCCGCTTCTTCATAATTTGCATCTGCTAGGATTCTTCGTTCCCCCTTTTGCCAATTAAGAGCCTGAACACTGCCAAGAAGATTGGAGTTAGGGGAGGAAAGCAGGCTTGTCTTCCTTCAGATGATTTATTTTGACTGTTCTTGAAAAAAAAACAGACTTCCAGCCAGGACCTCCAAGAATCAGAAAAAATGAAACATCCTGCCGTTCTACTGCCGTGTTTTTGTATTCTTCCTTCATTCTTCATTCCAGCTCAAAAAGATCCGTGAGAATCACCTCACAGTGCAATACCTGATGGATGGACTCCTTACTCCAACCTCTTCACCCTCTTCTGCCGGTTTTCTGGTGTAGAAACTTCTGAATTTTTGCTGAACTTCCTTGTCGTATGTTTGTACTGTGGGTGAAGTGATGTGATAAAATAAGTTGTTGTTTAAAAAAAGGCTTTGGTTATTTTTTTTGCTGGATCTAAGATCAGGAGCGTTACCTCATTTAGTCCAGCCTTGATTTTATTTAAAACGATGAATACAGGATCCAAGATCCAGATAGAGTTATTTCAGTACTCAGACAGGAACTGAGGAACGCTGAACCTTTCAGCACACAGTTTTCTCTGTGTTTCATTGAGAGGTGTGTGTTGCAGAAATGTTCTAAAAAGAAAGCTCTGTAAGTGAGAGTATATGATGTTCCTGAATTCCTTCATTGTTATGGATCGACACAATGCGCTCTCTCCTCTACCACTTACTCCTGAGCCAATGAAACAGTCTACCAGTCTATATCTATCTATCTATCTATCTATCTATCTATCTATCTATCTATCTATCTATCTATCTATCTATCTATCTATCTATCTATCTATCTATCTATCTATCTATCTATTTCTGTCTAACTGTCTGTCTATTTATCTAACTGTCTTTCTGTCTGTCTGTCTTTCTGTCTATCTATCTATCTATCTATCTATCTATCTATCTATCTATCTATCTATCTATCTATCTATCTATCTATCTATCTATCTATCTATCTATCTATCTATCTATCTATCTATCTGTCTATCTGTCTGTCTGTCTGTCTGTCTGTCTGTCTGTCTGTCTATCTATCTATCTATCTATCTATCTATCTATCTATCTATCTATCTATCTATCTATCTATCTATCTGTCTGTCTAACTGTCTGTCGTCTGTCTAACTGTCTGTCTGTCTATTTATCTAACTGTCTTTCTGTCTGTCTGTCTGTCTGTTCTGTCTATCTATTCTATCTATCTATCTATCTATCTATCTATCTATCTATCTTTCTGTCTGTCTAACTGTCTGTCTGTCTATCTATCTATCTATCTATCTATCTGTCTGTCTGTCTTTCTGTCTGTCTATCTATCTGTCTGTCTATCTATCTATCTATCTATCTATCTATCTATCTATCTATCTATCTATCTATCTATCTATCTATCTGTCTGTCTGTCTGTCTGTCTAACTGTCTATCTCTCTGTCTATCTATCTATCTATCTATCTATCTATCTATCTATCTATCTATCTATCTATCTATCTATCTATCTGTCAAGTTAAGTCCCCTTTATTTACATAGCTCTTTAACAATAGTGTTTGTGTCAAAGCAGCTTTACAGAATCTAATAGTAGAAGAGTGTGTTAATACAATGACAACAGTAAACACACACTAAAACGCTAAAACGTTGGGAGAAACCTGGTTCAGTCGGGTGGTTAATTATCCTTTGACCAGACAAACAACTACTATAAAGATTAGATGTCTGCTTCCCGTGCTCTTGTCCGGATGGACATTTTTACTGGGGATCTGTTTCTGTGTACTGATCCATCAACTAGGCTGGATATGAACTGGATCTGGTGTCTGTCTGTCTGTCTTGTATTTTATTGTTCAGCAGAGAAAGACAGCTGTTGATGCTGATACACTGAACTGTTCATTCAGAAACGTCTCCATCCTAAAGAAACCTTCAGCTCTCACCAATCAGCAGGGATGCAGTGTAGTTATCCGAGCACACACTGAAGAGGAGGAAGGCAGGAGAACCGGCGCAGTTCAAAGGCTCCCATGACAGGGAGGGAACACGGCTGGCAGCAGCAGTGTGTGTGTGTGTGTGTACGTGAGAGACCTGTAGAAATGCACTATTATTAGAAGCTGTAAACCCGATGCAGTGAGTGTGCAAGCCGAATTCTTTTCCTAACCAGATCACTGCCAGGTGTTAAACTAAAATACTTTAAAAGATTCTGATGTCAGTCCAGTCAGGACAGGATCTATATATAGATATATATCTGGACATATATATATATATATATATATATATATATATATATATATATATATATATATATATATATATATGTGTGTGTGTGTGTGTGTGTGTGTGTGTATCAGGGACATTTTTAGGTGAAACCTGTTAATTTCACTTTAATGAAACTTTATTTCACATTCCCACAGTGCAGTGTGTTCTGGATTGGAACAGTTTTTACATGACAGAAAGCTGCAGGTTTGGATGTAAATCAGAGATTTTTTTTTTTTGCTGTTAGCTTAGCCCAGTGCTAAGAAACAGAATTTAGGTGTAAGATGTAATAAGTTTAGATTGTTTTATAATCATGACTGGAGGAGTTTTAATCTCACGTGTCTCTAACTGAGTATTGGCTCTAATGTGCTGTAACAGTAGTGGTACTATGTGTGTGTGTTGGAGGGTTTGTGTGTGTTGTAAGTAATTCTTTCTAGTAAACCGATGCAGATAGATGCAGCAGACACAATGAGAGTTAGATTAAGGCTTAGTTGTTTATCAGTCCTGCAGTCTGGACATTTTTATCACTGAAACTTTTCCCCTTAAAAGGTGCTGAAATCCTTTTATCTTTTTTTATACGTCCTTTTAAAAAGTATCACACAGTCACAATTCCAAGTTATTGATGGTGTTATTTATTTATTGTATATATTTAATTTCCTGCTTCAGTAAGAATCTGCTGGAGTAAGAAGATAATTTGTCTCATACGGCTTACGTGCGTCTCTGCGGTTTGTTATATTTATATATTTATATTGGAAAATCAAAGTAAAGTTTTAGCCACTTAAGGGTCAAAAGAATTTTATCTGCGCGTGTGATGGTAAATCATTTAATAGAAGCAATAATAGTCCTGTAAAGTAAATGAAAATGGAAGGAGGTAAAACAGCTGCACACCTCTGTACACAGTCAGTGTGTCTGTGGATCTGGAACATCACTCTGACATCTCGTTGTCCGGACTCTGACTGGATGTGTCAGGCAGGATGGCTGAGAGATGTTGGCCTGAGAATCTTCAATTTTTTTTTCTTCTGCATAACGAGCTGTGACAAGTGTGACCTTGTGAGCAGACACTGTGTGTGTGTGTGTGTGTGTGTGTTCTTCGATTGAGCGTCAGGACACTGTGACGTGCAAAATGAGTTGATGTTATTTGGTCAGAATTGTACAGTGTACAGAATTATGAATGTAAATATACACATATTAAAAAACAACTTGATTTTTTATTGAAGTCATTTATAAAATTTGGGAGATTTGTAAATAAATATTACTGCTTTAGCAAACAGATTTGAGAATTTAGCAAAAGGAAGGTGTGCTGTGTTCAGTTAAAGCACCCACACACATACATCAACTACAGAAAAATGTTGCGAAGAAAGACAAAATATCTACAAGACATGTTTGAAGAACAGAGTCAGAATAGAGAGAACAGATTCAGAACTCTGTTCTGTCTCTATTATGACTTTTATTATGGGTTACGTATACTGTATACCCTCCTCTGGGAACCAAGGTTGCATACGTAATCTTAGAGAGGGTCCCCTTCAGGAACTCAAGCTGCATCAGGATGCTATTGGACTGAAATGCTAATGTCACCATACCACCATTAAATACTGTCTCTGTGGTGATGCTTTTGATGCCCAGCTGTCCTTTAGCAAAACCAGTGGTCATACTATTTACCTCATCTAATAAACCACCTGAAATCCTTACTGGCGCAATAGTTCCAGAGCAACTAGTCAGCTCATACTTGAATCGCATTTGGCTGGCCCCTGCCCCTTTTTCTGTTTAAATTACTGTATCTTATTGTGGGGTGTGAACTGCTTCCACTGGTGGTTGATTTCTACCCGCTCTCAGTTGCGGTCTGGAAGGCAGAGGGCCTGCGTCAGTCTTTCCAATAACGTGCTGCCGAACCCACTACATTACCACCTGGCTCGCCTTCTAATATAATACCTGCCTAAGGGATAGCACCCAACTATCAGGTCGCTGTATTGCAGGGACCAGATTTTGCTTTCATTCAGATAACCCGTAGCAGTACATCAGTAAGCTTTTGACATGTCATACTGTCAGGGCAGTGTTAAGTATAGGGTACATGGTCACCAGGCCCCCTGAGTAATGGCTGCCTGGCCTGAGTCCTGAAAAGGAAACAGCACAGGGCGTCTGCAGCTCTATAGGGCTTGGCCTGCTTGTCAGCACCTTGCATAGTGGTGGATGGAACGCCTTCACCCCGCCTGGAGCGAACTGGTGCAGCTGACAGCACTTGGAGACCCTCAACCCTATGCAGGGAGGACATTGCCAGGGGAAAGATTGTCTTTTAAGGTCATGTACCTGACCACAACCTCATCCAGTGGTACAAACAGAGGGCTACACGGTCCCTCGAGAACCAGTGCCATGGAATGAAGTTTCCATGGATGGAAACCTGGGTTGCCATGTAGTTCTTGGGAATCGCTCTTATAGGAAGCCCACAACTGCCACCATGTGGCAGTCTACCAGGTTCAGCCTCATTGATCTGCACCAGGCATTGAAAAACTTTAGGGCATATCCCATCGTAGTGGGGGATCTGGAACTTAGGATAGACGTTTGCTGTGGGATCCGCTGCTAGAAGAAGCCTCTGACTTCTCGGTTAACAACAAGCTAGCATTAAAGCAGCTAAGAGAGGGGAAGAGCCTCATCGAACCCCTCTGCTATCTCCATCTGCGACCTCCTCGACCTCAGCCTCCACTGCGCCTCGGCTGTCATGAGAAGGATGCAGCTGGCAACTGCGTAGCAATAGCTGCTTACACTGTGGGCAGTCGGTTCCCTCCACAGCCTCGCAGTGCTTGTGTGCATCGGAGCCAGGGATAAACCTCATGCACAGAAACAGACACAGCTTGTAACTCGCCTCACACTTCTTCACCGTCTTTGCCTTCCTTTTCGGCATTGAAGGATGCTGGTAAATCAGACCACCCTCCAAAAAAACGTGATGCTTACCTTATGCCCGCTTACCTTAGCTGGATGCTCTTATTTGTACTTCCTGGTCGATGATTCCCGTGATGTGCCATGCGTATGACGTTCTGTTTTCGATTGGCGTTATTGAACATATGCTTACCTTTAGCGTCCTTACGCAGCTTAATTTCCCGAAGGGGGAAACTAATTCTGCTTTTATATTGTCGTTGAATGTTTATGTGTTTGGAGATTCATTACTTAAATCCCTGTTTTGTTTACAAATTTCCTTTCATTTACTTAGACGTCACAGAAAAGTCATTCTGTTTTACACAAACCAAACTTGCACTGCAGCAACATCTCTCATGTCAGACACACACATACACATACACACAGTATAGTACGGTTACAGGTCGTATTATCTTCGTGTTTAAAATGTCTAAATGTTGATTAGAAGGTCATAAGTTTATATTCTAGGACCATGAAGTTGCCACTACTGGCTCCGGAGCAAGTCAATTTTACGACTGAGATAAATCTCACTCAGGATCAGATTGTCTGCCAAATGTTTTGACTGTAAAACTTTATTGCCTATAAATGGCAATAAATTTCAGTAAGGAATATCTGAAAATTTAAAGGCAGGGTAGGTAATTTGGTCCAAAAACATTTTATTTGTTCTGATAGCTGATTAAGTTGAGCATTTAAAATGCATTTATATTTATTTATATTTTCTGTGGAATTTTCTGTAGAATCAAAAAACCTTCTCTAATCAAAATATTCAGTCTAAACATTATAATAGGCTTTTCTACCTGTCTGGCAACATATTTGTTTGCAAATCTTTGCACACCCTGTTCATGCAGACAGGTTGCCAGGCTTACCGCCCTGTTGGCCGATTTTGCATTTGATTGGCTAGGTAAAAATTAGCACGAGAAGCTATACAAAATTTGAGATCAGTTTTTAAAACATACATTTTATAGGCTAAATATTATGTGAAAGATAACACCAGAAATAGAAGAATAGGATTGCTGCTCCTTTCAGATTTGATAAATCGATAGTTTTAACTCTATCCTTTATCTGGCAAACCTGTCTTCAGTGTGTTCACCAACTCCAAAAAAAACCTCAGCTAAATTAAAAACGAAAACCAGAATTAATATCCGTGTTGTGTTTTTCATCCATTACAGGAGTCAAAGGGTCGGAAAGGTGGCGTCATGGTTACATTATTTCTTTTGTACAGGTAAGAATATGGTGTTCTTAACGTTTGGTGTGTTTTGATAGGAACACATAGCATAATAATAATAATAATAATAACAACAATAATAATAAGATCAAATCACTAAATGTCATGTTACAACAATAGAGTGCAGACAGGAATCATGTACTTTAAGTTATGCTAAATAGGTGAGTTTTTAGTCTGGAATTTGAATTTAGGTAACGAGTTTATATTATGGATGTCAGATAGAGAATTCGAAGGTGATGTGCAGCACGGCTAAAGGCTCTATAAGCTATGGTTTTTAAACAGGCAGAGGGTATATGGAGGAGACCCAGTGGAGAGGAATGCAGAGTGGTCTAAAAGGTCTTAAAGGTAAGGTGGAGTGAGGTTATGAAATGTTTTGTATCCGATGCAAATTTTGATCAGAAGCTGTTGAAGAGATGATGTAATGTGCAGGTTATAATACGAGCAGCAGAATTCTAAATTAACTGGAGTTTATGAAGTTTGTGCGGTAAACTAAATAAAAGAGAGTTACAGTAAGCGATACGAGAGATGACAAGCGGGTGAACAAGTATGGCATGACTGTGAGGAGTGAGGGATGGACGGAGGTGAGAAATATTGCAAAGATGAAAGTAGGAAGAAAGGGTTATGCTATTGATGTTAACCTGGTAAGAGGGAAGAATTGAATAATGTCAATGTTTAAAGAAAAACCACAGGACCCAGAGGGAATAAAGTTAGTGCCTTTAAGGAATACTTCACACTTGTTGCTATTTAGTGTCAGAAAACCTCATTTTTATTTTGTATTTTTCAAGACAGTTGGTAAGATATGCAGGCGGAAGAATGGTGTTAGGTTTAGAGGAGAAACCTAAATAGAGTTTATCATTAGTGTAACAATGAAATTTAATACGAAATTTATAAAAGATTTTGCCAAGTGGAAGAAGATACATTTAGGAGCAATACAGGCCCTAGGACAGAACCTTGGGGTACACCACAACTAACAGAGGAAGCTTGGGAATAAACGTTGAATTGAACAAACTGGGTGCAGTTGAAAAATATGAATTAAACAAGGCAAAAAAAAATACCAGAGATGGCAGAAGCAAGTAAACAGTTTAAAAAATATCATGTGAGATGGTGTCAAAAGCTGCACTTAGATTAAGCCAAACCAGAAAAGTTAAACACCTGCCATCAGCAGCCATTAACAGTTAATCTCACTGAGGGCACTTTCTATACTATGTTCAGAGCGAAATCCTGACTAAAAACAGAAAAAAAAGATACTTTTCCCTATGGTGAGCATGGACTATCTGTTAGAAATAAAAGGAAGATTTAAGATGGGACAGAAGTCCCATCTACATTGATAGGGTTTGCACCAGGTTTCTTAAGAATTGGGATTATAGTGGCTAATTTAAAAGATGAAGAGACAATGTCAGAACAGATGGATGTAAAGTGAATATGAGTTATCAGTGGAGAAAGAGAAGGAAGACAGGCTATCTAGAAGGACGACGGGCTTTGCTTTTCAGAAGAAAGAAAAACAAGAGGAGAGTCAGTTGAGATACTCTAAAATGAATTACATAATAGGTTAGCATAAGAGGCCAACTGTTGATGGATAGCGCTTATTTTGTTACTGAAAAAAGTTTATTGCATTCAGCAGTGCAGTACAGGAGTAATCCAGGGCACAGAGTATAAGTATAAGTATATTCAATTCATTGTCATTGTGCAAGGTACGTGTACAGAGCCAATGAAATGCATTTTTCGCATATCCCATCTTGGTTAAATGATACAGTCTGAGTTTTGAGAGGTGCAAACGTGTCCAGGAGCTGCAGCAATTCAGAGTTATAAAAGAAGATCAGAGGTGATCAGTATAGGTAAGATGGTCATTGTCTGGCAGGTCCGTGATTGCAGCAGAACAAAGTTGAGGGTAGAGTTGAGCTGTATTTTCTGAAAATGTCGTTGTTTTGTTTTAATTCAGAGTGTGTGATTATAACATTGAAAAAAAGGCAGATATAGGTAATGCTGTTGTCGTACAGCCTAGAGGTAACATCTGAACAGCAAACAAGGTCCAGAGTGTGGACTTTAAAATGGCTAGGATATCCACATATTGCTGGAGACCAAAACGGTCCAGCTAGGAAATGAAATTCCTTGTGAACGGGTTAGTAGCACTGTCAATATTAATATTAAAATCTAGTAGAACAATATTAGGTGATATAGTGCACAGAGAAGTGCACACAATTCATCTTAAAAAGTATTGAATTATTTGGGTGGTTGATAAACAACAGCTAGAACTGTAGGTGTTAAACCACTGATGGATAAAGCAACTTATTCAAAGGATCTATAATGTAACAGATGAAGACGCCCTTGTTGGAAAGTGAGTGTATGTTAAAAGGTCCAAATCGGACCATATTTTCACCCACTGGAGGGCTAGCTGATCTAGCTCAGATATCCAGCACACTCAGTTCCGCTGTCCGGCGGGTATTCCTTACAGTTCAGTAGCCGTAGTGCAGAATGACCGTATATCCTTTGAGTGCAGAATGACCGTATATCCTTTAAGTCTTCATACCTAAAGCCCCATTAAGATCCATGATAGATAATATCTTAACAATAGCTTAATAAAGGCAGAGAGAAGGCAACACGCTTTTGTGCACTGTTCACTCTCTCACTGTTCAGCTAGAGTGAGAAGACATTTACATTTACAGCATTTGGCAGTTGTCCTTATCCAGAGCGACCTACATTTATCTCTTTTATACAACTAAGCAATTGGGGGTTAAGGGCCTTGCTCACAGACCCAGTACTGATGGCTTGGTGGAGCTTCGTGTCGGTAGTCTAACACTTTAACCATGAGCCACCACTTTCCCCAAGGAATACAAGTTCTAGATATAAGAGATACAAGTTCTTCTTCAAACAGTTTATTTTTAACTACGAGTTAGTTTGAGTTTTGCTACGAGTGACTTATTCATACAATTTTTTCTAAAACTACATATAATTAATAAAGATTACAAATAAGCAGTGTTTTAATTTCAGAATTTCGGCAGATTATTTGTATGTCTGCAGTAAACCATTTTCCATTCAGTTTGTGCTGCCTACAACATGATGTAACGCTAACGCAAGCACCAGTTATTTCAAACAAATCGGCAAGGGGGTGCACCGGATTTTAACCTCACCCTTCATTCTTTGAGATGTAAACAGCCTTAGTCTCGAAAAAATACACACTAATGTACTCCAGTTTAATCAATTCCTATTGTGTTTGGAAAATCGTGACAACTGAAATGTTTTTTTTTTTTAGTTTTGAATTAGAGCAACCGGGTACGCTGCAATACTACAGCTATAGGATTCAGTTCTAACTAAGTAGCAATACACTGCTTTACTTACCTTATACAGAAAGTGAGATAAAAATCCATCCTTACATTTATCTCGTTTATACAACTGAGCAATCTGGGGTTAAGGGGCTTGCTTAGGGGCCCGGTATGGTAATTTTGTGGTCCAGGGAATCAAACCCTGATCCTCCAATTAGAAGTCTAATATCTTAACCACTACTCTACCTCTTCCCCTGGTATTTTAGTACCGTTACTAACTGTACAATAAAGTTTACTCACCTGTGAATGACACATGATGTATTGTATGGTGCGTATGGTCTTCTAGTCTGTGTTCATGTGTTCAGGAGGCATTACTTTAGACAACGCAAGCAGAAACTTCACTTTCAGTGCTATCAGTTCATCTTTTAAACTGTATTTACCACAGGATTTGTGACATCTTAGAATAAATATTTATTAAAAATACATCCACTAATAAAACTACTACTGATAATAATTATGGGTATTATTGACCACTTCAGCTGTTTTATTGTTAGAAAAATCTGCAGAAGCTTTAAGTACCTCACAGTTCCGGGTGGTGTTGTGGTCCAAATCAACTTCAAACAAGTGGATTAGAAAAAAAAACCCCAAAAAAACTGGGAAGGCGTGTGACGCAGCAGCTCCACAGAGACAGATGGTGTAGAGGTCACAATGATCACACAGCACAGGTTCAGTTATTTAAAGCCAGGTGAAATCACACATCGACGCCAAAGAGAGGAACTAAACGCTGAATCTTTCACACTGAGGTACAGCTCATTTCCCAGCATCAGCATCAACTGTCTCTTCTGGGCTCTTAATCAAGGCCCTTAACCATTAACCCTTAATGGCTCAGGTGGATTAATAAAATGAAATAATGTAAAAAAAATCTCTCTGATTAATGGTGTCTGTTAATTCCTGAAATATACATGGTTTATTTTCAGGTCTTTAGTGGTAGAGAGGAGAGACACGATCAGAATCTGAATCTGTTGTTTCTGAATAAAATTGGCTTCACTAAATAAACAGAGAAAAAAATGGATTACTAGTGCATTTGCTGCATGTACAGTGTTTTCTGTGCCCAGTTCCCAGCAGCACTTTTACGCCCTCGGGTGGAAACTCCACAGTATTGCGCATTCACTTTGATGGCGGTAACACCTACTAGAGTGGAATAAAAATAGATGGAGAGTGGGGGACAGAGGGGTCATGACCCCTGCAGTTTTGATAAGGAAAATGATCTTGGCCTGCACTGTTCGCTGACTAGAACTTCCGACAACGAACATCACATTTATTTATTTATATTAAACCAATATTAAGTTTTGTAAATGTTTCTTTTTTTTACATTTACAGTATTTGGCAGACACTTTTATCCAGAGCAACTTACATTTATCTCTTTTATCTGTTCTTTTCCATTGCTCAGTCACCCAACAGTGGTTGTGCAGGGAATCAAACACCTTAACCATTAAGCCACCACAGAAATTTTTGGGAACAAGGAGAAAATAAGTTACGATTCCACCCTGGACAGGTTGCCAGTCCATCACAGGGCCACACACACTCATATGGGCAATTTAGAATCACCAATCATATACATGTATACCCAAACCAGAGTAAACTCACGCAACATGCAAACTCCACACAGAAAGACCCCTACCTGGGAATCAAACCCAGGACCTTGTTGCTGTAAGGCAACCGTGATAACCACTAAGCCACCATACTGCCCCTACAACTGTCATCATTTTCAGGTAATTTCTCATGACTATAGGGTCCAGATCAGGATGAAACAGAGGATCAGATTGAGGTACAGTATCCTCTTTCTATAGTGATTTATTTCTAATATTATTTTTTATTTAAAAAGGCAACATTATTTCAAGAAGAATAGATTATTTTAAGAGTATCATTTATTTATTCATTCGTTCATCTTTTATAGCCCTGGTTCGGGGTCACTAGGATCTGTTTTACCAGCCGTCTCTGAAAGGGGCGAAAGACAGGAGAAGTACACCCAGGACAGGTTGCCAGTCCATCACAGGGCCACACACACACTCACACTCACTCCTATGGGCAATTTTAGAGTCGTCAATCAATCTAACATACATGTTTTTGGACTGTGGGAGGAAACCGGAGAACCCGGAGTAAACCCACGCAAGCATTGGGAGAACATGCAAACTCCACACAGAAAGACCCCTGCAGGGGAATCGAACCTGGGGCCTTCTTGCTGTGAGGCAACTGTGCTAAACACTAACATAAAATCAATCCATGTAATTAGAAACAACCATTAACCCAAGTAGTGTGAAATAACAGAATCAAAATTTAGTAGAATTAGTAGAAAAGTAGAATTCTGCAATCATTTTCCTCATCACTGAGTTGTGATCATTCAATTGTACTTATTTTATTTATTTTGTATTTAATAATAATCAATAATATTCTATAAATAATCAGGACGCAGGCAAGTCAAATGGTGAGTCTAATGTTGGTCTAATATCTGCAACTCTGAGCTTATTTCTGCATACAGTTTGGTCCCCTGACTTTAATAATGTCTCCTGTGGCCATGATTCTGTCCCTAATATAAAAACAGATGAACAGGTACATAGATAGCGTTATATATCCTGTATATTTAATGTAAAATGTGCTCAGTATAGATCGGTATCTGAAGTATTTATGAGCATGTTGTTGTTCTTGTAAATTCTCTTATAAATTATTTTTACGTTTAATTGATTAACGCTGTGTTTTGAAATTGTTAATCTGGTCTATTACTTTTGTCTAACAAAAAGCTTATACTAAAGAAATATTTTATTGTTGAAAATTAAGACTATAAATAGATTTAATAATAATTATATTATTGTCCTGAATCAAGCTAAGAAAACATCTAAGGAGACGAAACAACACATTATTAAAAATGGAAGGACAGTAAGGAACCATCATCATCCAGGAGGAAATGTGGTCGGAAAAGAATCTTCGGAAAACGGTGGTTACTCAAACGTTTGGTGAAATCAAATCATAAAAAAAACAACAGTAAAAATCACGATTATGTTAAATAGTGAAAGTAAGAATATTTCCTTACACACACACACACACACACACACACACATTGTAAAGGGAACTCAACGAACTAAACAGCTGTGTATTTTTAAGAAAACCACTTATCATTGAGGCTAATTGAAAAAAAATATAGGTTGCAGAATCAGAGCTATAATGCAGCGCCCCTGGAGCAGGAAGGGTTAAGGGTGTTGCTTAAGGACCCAACAGTGGGGACTTGGCGATTATAGGGCTTGACTCAGGTCTTCCTGGTCTTCAAATCAACATCCTCAACCATTTGAGCCACCACTGCCAGCACCATTTATCCTGTTCCAGATAAATAGGTGCGTCCATCATGCCTAGTGCACACACCTGTGAGGACGGTTCCATGATCTGGGGTTACTGCAGTTGTCCAAGTCTGCAGGTCAGAAAACTTTGCACAGACTTTTCCATCATCAATACAAGATCATGAAGATAAAGTAACGCAACTCTGGACGAGAATGCATGTTGCGACATTGCAGAAGTGTATCTAAACAATGCCACTGTGAATGTGTGCTGTAATCACAGCCATAGGTGGACCAATGATAATTTAAGTGTGAGACTTTTGGAGTGTGAGTGTATTTTATTTTCATAAATGTATTTATATTATTGGGCAAATACTATATGCACAAATGTCGATGGGTTAAAAAACATTAAATCTTGCACAGTTTATGGTTTTTTATAGCACTGAAATATTTCACGAATACTAAAGGCAAAAACAGACGATTAAATATTGTCTTATTTATTATGTTATAGAGTTGCTGCTGCGAATAATTTCATTTGTTCTTTTTTTTATTCATTTTTCGTTCATTTTGTATTGTTTTAATAATAATAATAATAATAATAGTTATTATTTTTTTTATTCCTTATTGTTTTATTGCTATTGGTTTTTTTTTTATGCCGCATGGTTCAGCTTGATCACGTGACCGCGACCGGCGACGCTACGTCCGGTATCGGGCCCTGGTGTACTTCCTTTCCGCCTGCACGCGCTCTGTAGAGAACACGCGTTATCCTCTTACTCTTAGCGAAGTGAGTGTTTTATTCTCGTTAAAAGATTAAATAAGGTTTTATTTTAAAAATAAAGTTTATTTGGTGTTTATAAGGTTGTTCTGTGTTTTGTGAGAGTGTGAAATTTGCTGAAATCGAGCTGTAATTACACGAAAATGAGCCAGAACTCGCTTAACCGTTAGCTTTAGGCTAATGTTCAGTCTAGCTGATGTTCTAAATAAATATATATGTAGAAACTTTTCATCTAATTATTAAAAAATATGCAAATCATTTGCATTAGTAATGTATGTATGCAAAAATATTTTTGTACTTTTAATTATTAATAAACATTCAAAATTATACAATCAAATAAGCTGCTTATTTCCCTGCCTGTTTTTGGGGGAAATTTGGTTAACTTTAATATAATTTTAGATTTTTTTGTGTGAATTTGTTTCTATATATTTGTGTTGGTAGGATGCGTTACGTGGCTGCTTACCTGCTTTGTGCTCTGGGAGGGAAGGAGAATCCCAGCAGCAGTGACATTAAGAAGATTTTGGATAGTGTCGGTATCGAGGCTGACGAGACCCGCATGGGGAAGGTAAGACATATGTACGGACAGAGTTTGAGAAAGACAAACAGGGTGTAAGACAGAGGGGGATGGATGGACGGACAGACAGGGCGTAAGAGGGGGATGGACGGACAGACAGGGCGTAAGAGGGGGATGGACGGACAGACAGGGCGTAAGAGGGGGACAGAGAGACAGACAGACAGGGCGTGAGAGAGGGGGACGGGCGGACAGACGGAGTGAGAGAGCAGGGGACAGGCGGCCAGAGAGAGAGGGGCCGGACGGACAGGGTGAGAGAGAGAGAGGGGCCGGACGGACAGGGTGAGAGAGAGAGAGGGGCCGGACGGACAGGGTGAGAGAGAGAGAGAGAGAGAGGGGCCGGACGGACAGGGTGAGAGAGAGAGGGGGGGGGGGCGGACGGGGTGAGAGAGAGAGGGGCCGGACGGACAGGGCGTGAGAGAGAGAGGGGCCGGACCGGACGGACAGGGCGTGAGAGAGAGAGGGGGGCCGGACGGACAGGGCGTGAGAGAGAGAGGGGCGGAGACAGGGCGAGATGGGGCCGGACGGACAGGGTGAGAGAGAGGGGGGCCGGACGGACGGACAGGGCGTGAGAGAGAAGGACGGACGTTAGGACAGGATGTGAGAGAGAGGGGGACGGACGGACAGGCAGATGAGGCGTGAGAGAGACAACTAGTGCCCTTTCACTTTCTGGCTCTCGAGCTATGTAATAACGTTTGAACGCCTGTGTGTCAACAGGTGGTGTCAGAACTGAGTGGAAAGTCTGTTTGAGGATGTAATTAATTTTGTTTAATTGCTCAGGGTGAGTTTCACTACACACACACACACATATTATCACACTTGAGAACCTCAGGAACTTCAGAATCAAACAGAATGTAGAAGAAAAATCAGAATACCCGAAAGTGAGTGTATGACTCGACATTGACATGTTTAGTTTAGTTGACATGGTAGTTCAGTGTTTACAGTGTTGGTTTGCTGAGTGGATGATCTTCAGTTCCCAGCACCACCAAGCTGTCACTGATGGGGCCCCTAAGCAAGGCCTCTTAATCCTTACTCCTAACTGCTCAGTGTGATAAATAACTGAAATAAATAAGCTGCTCTGTGTAAAGACATCTGATAAATGACAGCAATGTAATTGATCCGATGTAGAAGTTCTTATATAGAATGAACAGATCAGTACTGATTCATTACAAACAGAGTGGGACGTGAATCCAAAACCTGCTGGCGAAAAGTTCATTTCAGCTCGGTACCAGAGGAAAAGTGTGAAGGCAGACCGCCCCTGTGTCCTGAGGGCTGGTGGGTGCAGTGGAGTCATTTGCCCTGTCTGAGACTTAAACCCATTAACTTTATTAGGACGTTTAAAACCGAAGAGTAGCTAAAGGGCTCTCCAGAATAAAAAACCCTGCGAATGACGTGACATCGGTTTACATAATCGCGTGTCTCAAATCGGCAGTGAAAAGTCTGTGTTTGCTGAAGACCGGTTCTGTGCAAATAGAATTTTAGGCAAATCAGAGTACGAAGTTTTTTGAAACTCACCTGGAAAAGCGCCTGATGTTTGTGTGGTTGTCTTTTCTGTCTTGTTATTAATCAGTGTGTGTGTGTGTCTCCCTTCTCTGGCAGGTTACAGCAAGTTGGCCAGTGTGCCCGCTGGTGGCGCTGTTGCAGTGGCGGCGTCTGGAGCTCCTGCTGCTGGAGGATCTGCAGCTCCTGCAGGTTAGTGTTTGAATTGAACGCCTTTATTGTCATTGCAATCCCTTTGCATACCATGAAATTAGGAGCAGCGCTCTGGTCTGGTGATTATAAAAGAAACAGAAACAAACATAACGGATGATAAATATAACAGAGAACCTTTGACAAATAAATACAAGTAAATTGGTCACATACTGAGTAAAGTGACCATTTACAGTGTTGCACATTAGCCTTCGCATTCATATGCACATTAAATTTATACAAAAGTACAATTTAAAATGAAATGAGTGACTAGATATAGTATTGCACATTGACACACGGCGTACATTATTGCACCTTTAAAAAAACAAAAACAAAAAAAAAAACACAATCCCGGTGCGCTAGCTATGTCCTCCAGTATGTTGCGAGTCCACTAAAAAATCACTTGTTGCAGTTTGTTTGCACTGAAGTCTATGTAATGAAATCCTGACAATTGTAGGCAATGTATTCATTGCATATCGCAACAAATTCGGGAACACAAAACAGCAGAGCTAAAAGCTGCTGCGTTTGTTCATGCCGCCATTTTGGAAGCTTAGTTTCTAAGTGGGAAGTTTCACCATCAACCCAAACCCATCTACCTTGCTGCAGCAGGACAGGATGATGTTAGCACTCAGTGTGTTAGTGTGTGTGTCACTCAGTGTTATTCTCTCTGTTCTGTTTTAGCTGCAGCTGAGGAGAAGAAGGAGGAGAAGAAAGAAGAATCAGAGGAATCCGATGACGACATGGGATTCGGACTGTTCGATTAAACCATATAATTGGGACCAAAATAAAGTGTTTGTTAAAATAAAGAAAACGAATCTGTTCCATTTGTTCTGAAATTGTGTTCAACATGTAGAGTTTAAATAACTCGTACAGAAATACGCTGGATTTAATTATCTGACCTTTTTATAAACAAGTGGATCATCACAGATGAAGGTAAACCCGTGTGTTAGTTTTACATTTACAGCATTTAGCAGACTGCCTTATACAGAGCATCTCTGCAAATGGGAGTAAAGGCCTTGCTCAGGGGACCAACGGTGGCAAATTGGTGGTGCTGGGGATCGAACCCAGATCCAGTTTTACAGGTGACCCGAATGTTAAACTGTATTATAGGATTGTGGTGTGAACAAATCAGAGTTTGTGAGCGGAGTGGAGTGACGCATATTTCTAATCCATGCTCAAAGCATTTTATAATCACTGCCACACTTTCCTCCTACTTATTCTTTGTTCTATTTGCTCCATGGAAAAGTAAATGCCTCGGTGTCCAATAATTGGCCATAGATTGAAAAAAAAAATCCATCTTAACTGTCTTCTGTCAATTGTGTATATAATCTCTATAGATAAATTTACGAAATGTGTATGTTTAGGAATACACAGTATATTGTGAATCTGCAGAAATGAAGTTGACTATTTTTAAATATAAAATGAAAAAGGGCTTTATGGGACTCGAGTGATGCTAATAAGAATTTTTTTTTTTTTAGAATAGTCATAGGTCACGTGTTTGTACAGAATTCTTAAGGAATTTATCATGTATTTCTGGTGGAAGTCCAGACAATGAACAGCACTGAGCATGTGGTTGTTATAAGGGTCATGTGACCACTAGATGGCAGCATAACAGTCTTTTATAATATGTTTTTTTAAGTTTAATGATTTATGCTGCTCGCAAAATTAATTCAACAGACTGTATTCAGTTAAAGCAGTGGCAGGTGGTGCATTTGGTACCCGGACTGCCAGACTGATACATCTCTTAATACCACCACTGTCACGTCACATTTATAGAAACCATGAATAATCTACAAAAACACAATACAACATGGTGTGGCATTACAGAGACCTTTTTTTTTTTTTTAATAAAGCAAGAAACCCAATACATTTACATCATTTAGCAGACGCTCCAGAGCAACAGGTTAAGTGCCTTGCTCAGGGGCACAACAGTGGCCACTTGGTGGTGCTGGGAATCCAATTAGCAGTCTAACACCTTAACCACTGCGCTACCACTTCATAACAAAAAAGCCTCTACACTACAACTGCAACAATACCAGGTACATCATCTGGAGTAGTTGAGAATTAATATTTCCTCAAAAACATGAAAAAAAATTAAATAAAATATGTGTAAAATAAACCATGCATTTAAAGTTTGTAAATCAGTGTTACCGGTCGGCGACACTGGCCTGAAAGTGGTGAATAAACTCTCCCGTGCTGTGACAAGCTAGTTATCTTTAGGGTTAGTCGAACTTTCCTCACGATGTCTAACCTTTTCGAACCCTTTTGTCCGTCCTGAAAACCTTTTTTTTTTTTTTCAAGACCAAGTTAATTTCTCCTCCTCCGTCAGCCACTGTGGGTGTAAACATTCTAATTTAGCTGTAAACAGCCGCTGAGAACTCAGATCAGCGAAGAAATCACATCTCAACACTGATCTTGCCACCTAACACTGGACCCAATCTCTTCGGCAATGCTCCAGACCATCTCTCCTGATCTTCTGCCTTTTATCTCTTCAATCATCAATGGCTCCTTAATCATCTTGTCAGGTACCGACATCTTTTATTAGAGCACGGGTTACTCCCATCCTGAAGAAGCTTTACGCTGGACCCCTCAGACATCACCAACTACAGGCCAGTATCACTTTTCTCTTTTCTTACAAAATTACTTGAACGCACTGTCTATAATCAACTGTCTCTCTTATTCACACAGAACAACCTACAAGATCCCGTCTGGCTTTAAAGCTGCGCACTCTACAAAGACCACCCTCTTGGCAGTCACTGAAAAGCTGCATGCTGCCAGATCAGCCAAACTGTCATCTGTCTTCATCCTTCTCGACCTTTCAGTTGCATTCGACACGGTCAACCACAAGATCTTGCTGTCCACTCTCAATAGTCTTGGTATTTGTGAAAAAGTATGGCTTCCTACTTGGAAGGCAGTTCATATTAGGTACCATGGAGAGGAACAACTGCCCCACACGCACTTTCCACTGGTGTCCCACAAGGCTCCGTACTTGGTCCTCTACTTTTCTCCCTTTATACTTACTTAATCACTTGGCAAAGTTGTTTTCTCACATGGGTTCACATACCATTGTTATGCTGATGACACTCAACTTGTATTTTCCTTTCCTACATTAGACACCAGGAGGATCTCAGCTTGCCTGGCAGACATATCATTATGGATATCAATCTTGGGGCAACTATAGACAATCAATTATCCTTTTCCTTACATGGTTGCTAACATAACACAATCCTGTAGGTTTATTCTCCATAACATCAGGAGGATTCGACCATTCTTACCTACTCAGGCCACTCAGTTGCTTGTGCAGTCTCTTGTAATTTCTAAACTAGACTATCGCAACTCACTCCTGGCTGGCCTACCTCTGAGTGCAATTCGCCCTCTGAGTGCAATTCGCCCTCTGCAGATGATTTAAAATGCAGCTGCACGTGTTGTTTTTAACCTACCAAAGTTAAATGTATTAATGTGTGCGGGTTGCCCCAGACGTGTTTTGCTAGTCAAACTTGGCTGTAACAATTTTTCTGATCAACAAATCAAGCTAGCTGACGCTGTGAAGTGAATGTGAAATCTGTTTGGTTAAAGAAACAGTCCCATTGCTAATATAGTTAGAGTATAGTAGAGCACTGATTCTGAAGGGCAGATTAGATTGAAATGGCAGCAAATTTCTCCAAACAGAGAGTGTGAACCTTAAACCCCAACATTTCATGTTATGACATTTAGATAGTTAAACTGTTTCTAATGTGTGTTTTTTTGTTTTTTTTTTACAGCATTTAGCAGACGCAGGTATTTAAAACAAAGCATTTAAAATTTAATCGTCTCCTGAAGACAGTCAGTGACTCTGCTGTTCTGACATTGATAAGAAGTTTATTCCACCATCCTGGTACCAGAGAAAAGTCTTGATTCAGACCAACCTTGTGTTTAGTAGATGGTGGATCAGTTGAGCAGTGCTGGTGGATCTGAGGGAGTGCAGTGTGATGAGTTCTTTTTGAGCTGCTCTGTTTTGGGTTTTATAGGTGAGTATCAGTATTTTCAATCTGATGTGTGCAGCTACTGGGAGTCAGTGGAGGGAGCGCAGCAGTGACGTGGTGTGAGAAAACTTGGTGTGAGAAAGGTTGAAAGCAATGGGTGTATCTATCTGCATTCTGAAAAATCTGGAGAGAATTAATTGCCCTCAGAGGAAGAGACTGTTAAGAGCAAATTGCAGTAATTTAGCGGTAACAAGCAACTGAGTAAATAAGAATAATCGTATCCTGTTATGGAGTATAAATCTGCAGGATCGTGTCAATTAGCAACATGTGAGGAAAAAAATATAATTGATTGTCCATGATCACCCCAAGGTTGTGAGCGGTGGTTGAAATAGGAGCAACGAATTATCCATGGTGATTTTCAGAGTGTTTATAGGACCCACTCATAGTGGTGGACACACCCTTGATTGAATATTAACATTTGGATTATTCATTCATCTTCTATACCCGCTTATTCCCCAATTTGGGGTCACGGGGATCTGCAAGAGAGAAAGGCAGAAAGGGGTACACCCTGGACAGGTCGCCAGTCAATCACAGGGCCACACACACACTTACTCCTATAGGCAATTTAAAATCATCAATCAAACTAACATACATATTTTTTTTGGACTGTGGGAGGAAACCGGAGTTCCCCCGAAGTAAAACCACACAAAGGCAACACAGCAAGAAGGCCTGGGTTTGATTCTTTCGCTTTTCTGTGTGAAGTTTGCATGTTTCCCCTGTGTTTATCAGTCATAGTGTAAGTACTTCACCATGTGCTACTGTGTTAAACAAACATTCACGTCAACTACAACTACGTCAACTACAGCAGCAAGCTTTTATTAAAAATCTTCTTATCAAGCTTATTTATTAGGGACAAACTCACACTTTCTCACTGTTACTGCATTCTGTGTAAAGCTGGCTTGAAGCAATGTTCATTGTTAAAAGCGCAAAACAAATATAAATGAATTGAATTGATTGCAAGATCCTGTCATTCATCAGGGATGAAGAGTAGTTCCATTTTGCTAGTGTCAAGGTTTAACTTATAAGCTACCATAAACAGTGATGTGTCAGGCATGCTAAGACCCAGGCAGAAGCTGTGGTGGTGGCCGAGGGAGAAAAGGTAAGGACAAGTTGGGTGTTATCAGCATAACGATGGTAGAAGAACGCATGTAAGAAAATAACTTAGTTGAGCTGAGCTAGAGGGAGAAAAGGAGAAGACTAAGAACTGAGCCTTGTGGGACACCAGCAGAAAGTCTGCGTGGAACAGACGTCGTTCCTCTCCATGTTACCTGATATGAACGGCCATCCAAGTAGGAAGAGAACCACTTCCTTGCTGTTCCGCACATGTTAAGACTCTTGAGGGTGGACATCAGAATCTTGTGGTTGACAGGGACAAACGCATTGTTGAATTAGCCATTGCAGTTCTGAACCGGTGTCAGCTCAGTGAAGAGGATTTTATGAAATATAGAAATAGAGGTCAGTATATTTTTATTGTAAAACTGCAGATTGGTATAGAAATAAAACTGCTACAGAATGGAAAAGAAGGAAAAAAACAACAGATTTTTGGAGTAACCCAAAATTGTGGATATGTGCTGACATGCTGAAAAATTAACACACTGCACATTATCTTGACCTCGTTTATCCTGTCTGCGCTGTAACGCAAATTCTAGCATGTTGAAACTCCGCCCAAGGGGCAGTGGTGGCTCAAATGGTGAAGGTGCTGAGTTGCTGATCTGAAGACCAGAAACACCTGGGTTCAAGCCCCACCTCCAGCAAGCCAACCACTGTTGGGTCCTTGAGCAAGACCCTTAACCCTTCCTGCTCCAGGGGCGCTGACCCTGCGCTCTGACCCCCAACTTACTAAGATGGGATATGCGGAAAACACTGCATTTTGTTGGCTCTGTACACGTACCTTGCACAATGACAATACAGTTGAATATAATATAATATATAAAATTAAATTAATTCCGTTTATAAATCAGTGACAGCTTGTGCGCAAACAAACTTAAAAAAAAAAAACCCAAAAACTGTTAGTATTGCACGACTGTTACTAGGGGACAGATAAAATATTGAAAATGATGTTTAAGTCAACTGTTAAAGAACGTATTAAATCTATCATGAATCCGTTAATTTTATCACGATAATCATCCAAATAATTCACTTAATTATAATCAACTGCATTCAGAGATGAAGATGGTAAAACTGTTGTCCACTACACTGCAACAGTCTATTTACACATGAACAGGATAGTTTGGCTTTGTTAATAAATGGATTATATGACTGTCTTATTTTGGGTTAAATTTGTAATTCATGTTAAACTTATTGGTTATAGTACCTATAATGACAAAATCAACTGCAGGCAGCAGATCCTTTTCTTATCTAGCAGCCAAAGTTGATTTAGCGGCCAAATAATTCACCCTGCACTGTTCGGGTCAACCGGAACCACCTTTAATAACACACAATATATTTGTATGACACGTCTTGTTCTTTGTTATTCCGAGCTCACCGTCATCACTTGGAGACAATAAGGCAGTTTCTCAGCGATATCTTGTCTTCCAGACGGCAACCTGAACAAGACCACTAAAACTTTACTGCAGTACGGGTAACCCTACTGGTTTATCTGGTCAGGGGAGAAATGACCCCCTGACTGAGCCTGGTTTCTCTCAATGTTTTTTTTTCCCTCCATTTTGTCACTGATAAGAGTTTTGGTATTGTTGGAGTTTTTTATATATATATCAAATTGAGTGTTCTATCTTTTCTGATGTGATCTTTTCTGATTGTTGAAGGCGCTATATAAATAAAGGTGACTAGACTTGACTATTGGCTCCCCAAGCAGCATAAAAAAAAAAAAAAAAAAAAAAAAAAAAAAAAAGGCTTGGATGATGATGCCAAATTCCTTTATTAGAAGAACTGTGATAGAATTGTACCAATTAGAAGTGAGCAATGAACCGCAAACACAGTAAATATTAGGATGAATGTTTATTTCGCTGGAATGCATGAGGAGTAAAACAGCACGCAGTGAATAATGCGATCCAGCCACAGGAAGTTAAAGCAGGAAAAAACACAGCGCCTTATCAGGCCACCAACTGCTTAGAAAGGTGTAAATATTTAAGCAGGCAAGCGATTGATTTAGATGTCAGTGTGGACAGAGTTTAGCTGCTCTCACTGCCCAGTGTGTGTTTATCGAACAGGTATTCAGCCATGCCGTTCTGAGGTGCACCCATACGCCGCAGGTTCGACACCCAATCAGCAAGCTCCTTGATGGACTTAACCTGTTCGTCAAGGTAATGGGTCTCGATGAAGTCACACATCTGCGCACACACACACAATTATGTTATTCCAGCAGCCACATGATTTATTACTTGAGTAAAGGTTAAATTCCAGTTCTCATCTGATAAGATTACATCAATTAAACGCTGGATTTTACCCTTTGATTAGAACAGAAAAGCCCCTAAAGAACAGAATGGGTCCAACAAGCTAAAGAAGTTCCCATGTTCCTGTTCATATAAAGATACTTCCTCTTCTGAACGCAAATACTAACAGATCTTCCATTCCTCATTTCGGAATTAATTTTATCAGATTAAAAACTGACGCTGGGTTTTGAGGGTTATTAAACCATCGTAAATTGCGACAGTGTTTCTGCGTTGTTTTTTTTTTTAATTTTTTATTAAGTCGAGTGAGGAGTAGAACTGAAACTCTTTATGCTTACATTTAAATGTTGTAAAAAAACATTTTTAGGGACACTGAATTCATAGGTGTATGTATATATTCCTTTAAGTATAGGTGTGTTATTTCCCACCTACTTCTTGACCTACAGTTAGACTTTGATTTGGAAGTCTGACAGACATTATTAGCGTACAGTGTTCTAATTTGTCCCTAAACGTGTGTGTGGGGTGTGTGTGTGCGCAAAAGAGTCTGTGCTTACATGGGGGTCGTTGCGCTCAGACGCCACCTTGTGCAGATCCAGCAGAGATTGGTTGACATTTTTTTCCAGTTGTAGCGCACACTCCAGAGCCTCTACGCCGCTGCCCCACTCGTCACGCTCTGGTTTCTGTCACACACATACACACAACAGTGGCGTGTATTATTGGTCAACAAGAAAATGTTCCGAGTTGTTTTTTTATCGCTTTACACACTGCTGTGTGTTTGACTGATAAGAACTCCACCCAGAAAACTGTCGGTATCTGCATTTTTATTCCTGTCACTCCCTTGTCAGCGTTCAGTAGTTCAACCAAACCTCATATCTTACCCTTTGGGAAGAACTGCCCCACTCCTGCACACTAAACACATTATATTACAAAAATAACAATCAGAACCTAAAGTTACTGACATACCCTGATGTCCTGAAGAAAGATTCGTCCTCCTCTTTGATTCTGAATTTTCATCAGTTTCTCTGCGTGTTCGCGTTCCTCATGTGACTGCTTGTGGAAAAACTTGGCAAAGTTGTGCAGAGCCTGGTCATCCCGGTCAAAGTAATACGACTGGAGAGAGATAAAAAAAAAAAAAGCTGAAGCTGAGCAGAGCGAGAGAAGCTTCATTAAACTGAGATTAGAACTCATCTACACTTACCATGGACAGGTAGACGTAGGAGGCGTACAACTCCAGGTTGATTTGCCGGTTAATGGCGGCCTCACAGTCCTGATGGAAATTTTGTCTCACCTGAGAGCTCATGTTGCTGTGCACACACACACACACACACAAAATTCTCCAATAAATGTTTAGCAAGAGTTTTTATTGATGGTGATCTCCAAACGTTAGCGTTATGTTCTCTACTCCGTTCTAGTGTTTCATCATGTTTGGTGACTGAAACATGTTTCAGAATGACGGTGCATAAATTTTATAGATGAAGTCCTGCTGGTATTACAGATGATCAAAGTCTTCTGAAAGCCTAATGATCATGTGATCAACATTAAAAATTCCATAATATTTAGAGACATTAATTTAAGATCTAATTTTATTTCATTTAGCTCTGTATGTGTGTGTTTCAGTGCAGCTCTTCTTTCTCTCTCTCTTTTTTTATATAATTATATAAACTCCACCATCCTGACGTCATCACAAACCCGACGTTTGCTAGCTGAAGTTCTTCCTGGTTTCTCCAGGCAGAACAGGCTTGTTTCTAACACGTCATAGTCACATGACCACCAACGCGGTGATCGCGCTAATAATAATTTAAAAAAACAAAACAAAAAAACCCCGAAAATAATATTTCGGATTGTTTAGTAAAAAAAGGTTTCATTTCCTAATTTGTCATAGTTTATTACATTAACCTAGCAAAAGTATCGCATTTAATTCCTCACAGCGGCTCTGTAAATAATAACCTCATGGCGCACACACACCCGCCTGCAGTGCGACCTTTATTCTGATCTTTATAACATTGTTATTTTATTTATTTATTTATTGCAAATATCTGTCACTATAGCTACTTTTTGTGTTTCCGCGTTAAACCATTAACAATTTCACTTACAAACTAACATTTACATATGATTTTCTTCATAGTTACGTAACTATCGTCCTTAAGGGCCTAATGCACACAAAGAACTTTTTTCCCTAACCGTTTTCAGACTAATTCAACCCCCTGTGCACGGATTGGCTGGTTCTGTTCACAAATCAGCTCTACGATTGGTTATTTGTACATTGCCTTGAATTGGCATCCAATCAAAAACCCCCGTCTTTAAGGTAACGGGTTAATGTTTGCGCATTAAGGACGGTTTACCGGAATATACGTGGAAAAAGAAATAACATCGCATTGTGTGGTTCGTTTACTTTCTAATAACAAAATAACATTTCATTATTTTAATTACGTAATAAATATTTTATCAACAGAAATGGAATAAAAACAAAACAGAAAAATTACACTCACCTTCGTTTGGTAATTTAGCTACGCTGGACGGTTTAAAGCAAAAAAAAAAAAATTGACGATTTTTTTTTTCCAGAGATTCTTTAAAAAATTTGGTAATGAAGGTTGAAGATAGTGAGTGCGATGCGAGACAGAACTGAGGTTGCCGTTCAAGCACTGTTGAAGCGGAGAACCTTCACTCTGTCCGTGGAACGAGACTAGCTTTGACGTTCAGTTGTGGCGCAGGGGATTTTTTAAGGGAAGCTCATGGATATTCATGAAGTATGACATCTTCACTTTTTATAAGCCAATCAGATACGAGCTCAGCGCATATATATATATATATATATATATATAGTATATATATATATATATATATATATATATATATGACGCAAATGAATGTGGGAGGAGTCGTGCTTATAAGTTTATTAGTGGCAGGTTTATATTGAAAAGTGAAAAGGTTTTTTTTTTTTTTAAATTTATTTATTTATTTTTTATTTTTATTTTTTTTTAAATATTTAAGGTTTTTATTCTCCAACTATTATTTTCACAAAATGCCTGCTTTAATTATCCCGAAATGTCAGTAAATGGAGTGACTGCGCAGGAAAAAATGGCCAAGAATTATGTAAACTGTAAAAGTTTTTTCTCCTGATAAATAAATAAATATTTTCCTACTCTGAGATTATGATGGTCTCTTAACCACTTTATGTGATTTGCTTTTTCAAAACAGTAAAATGTGTTGTTGCTGATGTAAGAGACAGGGTTCGGGTTTTGTCTAGACAGGGTGACAGCAGTTCCTTTCTACTAAATCTCATGCTTAATTAGAGCTCTGGATCTAATCACAGGTTAGGGCATGTGTCCTGCTGTCTTAATAATACATCAGCCTGCACCTGTGTGTGTATGTATGTGTGTGTCACTTAAAATGGTGTGAAGTGTGTGGTGTTTGTGTGAAGCACCCAGAGTTACACAGTTATAAAACACAAAGTGATATAAAAGTATGTGCACGTCTGCTCCTACAGATGTGTGTGTGTGTCACTTTAAATGGTGTAAAGTGTGTGGTGTTTGTGTGGAACACTTAGAATTACACAGTTATAAAACACAAAGTGATATAAAAGTATCTGCATGGCTGCTCCTACAGGTGTGTGTGTGTGTAGAGAAGCTGCCCCAGATATTTCTGAGCATTCAGTGTCACAGGCTCATGTTGTAGTTTCACACACAACCACTCAGAGTTACACAATTATAAAACACAAAGTGATATAAAAGTATGTGCACGTCTGCTCCTACAGATGTGTGTGTTGTGTGTGGTGTGTGTGTGTCGGAGAAAATTCTAGAGTTAAGAAAACAGGAGGAAATCTTAGCTTTGACCAGAAGACGAGTCATGTACTGTTGTGTAATGTTGGTGTTCACTGTGACTCACAAATCACGCTGTACCAGAGACACGTAATGTGTATGTGTACGTGTGGGTGTGTTTAATGACTTTGCCCTCTGAACTTTCTACAGAATCCCTTTCCTGTAAAAACTTCCCCTGTTAACTAAACTTGTTGTTTATTGTATAATTGTTCTGTTTTCTGCTGCCTGAACTCGCTTCCTGTTCTCTTCCCAGCATCACATCAACAACACACACAGAAAAAACCCAAACCCAAACAACACACAGACACACACACAAACACACACACACACACACACACAACACAAACACACACAGAAACAACACACAACACTTACACATACACACACACAACACTCACACAAACACATACACACAAACAACAAACACACACAGAAGACTCACACAAACACATACGCACAAACACACTCACACAAACAACACCCACAATCACATACAAATAAAAACACACACAAACAAAAACACACAAAAACAACACACAAACATACACATACAGCCAAACACACACACTCACACAAACACACACACACACACACACACACACAACACTTACACAACACTCACACAAACACACACACACAAAGAAAACAAACTAACAACCCACACCCACAAACAACACACATTAACAACACACACACCTGCACTTAGATGATAAAAGATGTTTTGCGAGTTTTGAGTCTAGACACAATTGCTGATCTAATATTTTACTCTGTATGTGGGATTTCTTTGCGTGACACCTGTTTACTTAATTTTGTTTACATTTACCTATAAAATTATATTTTTATTTAATAATGGCACATAAAATAAACTATGTATAAATATCTACACAAACTTTGATAAACATATTTTTAATATTCAAATGAATTCTCACAAAACATTTTTTGTTTAATTAACTAATAGGGAAAGTGGTGGCTCATGGTTAAGGTGTTGGATTACCAACCCGAAGGTTGTGGGTTCGATTCCCAGCTCAACCAAGCCACCACCGTTGGGCCCCTGAGCAAGGCCCTTAACCCCCAATTGCTCAGTTGTATAACACGGAATATTGTAAGTCGCTCTGGATAAGGGCGTCTGCCAAATACTGTAAATGTAATGTAATAGAAATTGTGGTGTCATTTCTGTTTCACGTTCTTTTGTAACAGTGTAAACGGATTTATTTCATCTGGATCATTTTTTGGAAAGAGGTTTTATTGCCCTCAGGTGAATCATTAATACACTATCAGTAACTAGCGTGCTAATATTACGCTGATCGTTTCTAATTTCTGATGTTAAATTGTGAATTTTGACTTTTGGTTTTGTACTTTTATTTATAATTGTGTACATTTTCATGGTTTGTGACTATTTGTGGTTTTTAAAGAAATAGGAATACCAGCTAGAAATAAGGGGAAGGTGTACAAGACAGTGGTGAGACCAGCTATGATGTATGGTTTAGAGACAGTGGTGAGACAGCTATGATGTATGGTTTAGAGACAGTGGTGAGACCAGCTATGATGTATGGTTTAGAGACAGTGGTGAGACAGTGGTGAGACTATGATGTATGGTTTTAGAGTGGTGACAGTGATGTGAGACAGTGGTGAGGTTACCAGCTATGATGTATGGTTTAGAGACAGTGGTGAGACAGCTATGATGTATGGTTTAGAGACAGTGGTGAGACAGCTATGATGTATGGTTTAGAGACAGTGGTGAGACAGCTATGATGTATGGTTTAGAGACAGTGGTGAGACAGCTATGATGTATGGTTTAGAAGACAGTGGTGAGACCAGCTATGATGTATGGTTTAGAGACAGTGGTGAGACCAGCTATGATGTATGGTTTAGAGACAGTGGTGAGACCAGCTATGATGTATGGTTTAGAGACAGTGGTGAGACCAGCTATGATGTATGGTTTAGAGACAGTGGTGAGACCAGCTATGATGTATGGTTTTTAGAGACAGCTGGGTGGTGAGACCAGCTATGATGTATGGTTTAGAGACAGTGGTGAGACCAGCTATGATGTATGGTTTAGAGACAGTGGTGAGACCAGCTATGATGTATGGTTTAGAGACAGTGGTGAGACCAGCTATGATGTAGGGGGGACAGTGGTTTAGAGAGACAGTGGTGAGACAGCTATGATGTATGGTTTAGAGACAGTGGTGAGACAGCTATGATGTATGGTTTAGAGACAGTGGTGAGACCAGCTATGATGTATGGTTTAGAGACAGTGGTGAGAGACCAGCTATGATGTATGGTTTAGAGACAGTGGTGAGACCAGCTATGATGTTAGATGTCATGGTTTAGAGACAGTGGTGAGACAGCTATGATGTATGGTTTAGAGACAGTGGTGAGACCAGCTATGATGTATGGTTTAGAGACAGTGGTGAGACCAGCTATGATGTATGGTTTAGAGACAGTGGTGAGACCAGCTATAATGTATGGTTTAGAGACAGTGGTGAGACCAGCTATAATGTATGGTTTTAGAGACAGTGGTGAGACCAGCTATGATGTTGGTTTAGAGACAGTGGTGAGATGGTTTAGAGACAGCTATGATGTATGGTTTAGAGACAGTGGTAGACCAGTATAGGTTAGACAGTGGTGATGACCAGCTATGATGTATGGTTTAGAGACAGTGGTGAGAGACCAGCTATGATGTTAGAGACAGTGGTGAGACCAGCTATGATGTATGGTTTAGAGACAGTGGTGAGACCAGCTATGATGTATGGTTTAGAGACAGTGGTGAGACCAGCTATGATGTATGGTTTAGAGACGTGGTGAGACAGTGGTGAGAGACGTGGGTAGACAGCTATGATGTATGGTTTAGAGACAGTGGTGAGACCAGCTATGATGTTGCATGGTTTGATGTATGGTATAGAGCGAGACAGTGGTGAGACAGCTATGATGTATGGTTTAGAGACAGTGGTGAGACCAGCTATGATGTATGATGTATGGTTTAGAGGACAGTGGTGAGACAGCTAGCTATGATGTATGGTTTAGAGACAGTGGTGAGACAGTGGTGAGACAGCTATGATGTATGGTTTAGAGACAGTGGTGAGACAGCTTATGATGTATGGTTTAGAGACAGTGGTGAGACCAGCTATGATGTATGGTTTAGAGACAGTGGTGAGACAGTGGTGAGACAGCTATGATGTATGGTTTAGAGAGAGACAGTGGTGAGACCAGCTATGATGTATGGTTTAGAGACAGTGGTGAGACCAGCTATGATGTATGGTGAGACCAGCTTAGAGGTTTAGAGACAGTGGTGCTTGATGAGACCAGCTATAATGTATGGTTAGAGACAGTGGTGAGACCAGCTATGATGTATGTATGGTTTAGAGACAGTGGGTGAGACCAGCTATGATGTATGGTTTAGAGACAGTGGTGAGACAGCTATGAATGTATGGTTTAGAGACAGTGGTGAGACCAGCTATGTGATGGTTTAGAGACAGTGGTGAGACAGCAGATATGATGTATGGTTTAGAGAGACAGTGGTGAGACCAGCATGATATGGTATGAGACAGTGGTGAGACAGCTATGATGTATGTTTAGAGACAGTGGTGAGACCAGCTATGATGTATGGTTTAGAGACAGTGGTGAGACAGCTATGATGTATGGTTTAGAGACAGTGGTGAGACCAGCTATGATGTATGGTTTAGGAGGACAGTATGGGACCAGATTTGTATGGTTTAGAGACAGTGGTGAGACCAGCTATGATGTATGGTTTAGAGACAGTGGGACCAAGCTTTAGATGAGACAGTGTTGAGACCAGTGTGTAGAGAGAGACCAGCTATGATGTATGGTAGAGACAGTAGAGACAGTGGTGAGACAGCTATGATGTATGGTTTAGAGACAGTGGTAAGACAGCTATGATGTATGGTTTAAAGACAGTGGCACTGAGAGAGAGACTGGTGACAGAGGAACTAGCAGAGCTAAAGATGTTGAGGTTTTCTTTGGGATTGCCGAGGTTGGTCAAGATTAGGAGGGGACAGCTCATGTTGGATGTTTTTTGGAGAAAGTCAGGGAAGACAGATAAAGGTGGTTTGGACATGTAATTGAGTGTTTGTGAAGAGGATGTAGAGAATAGGGTTAGGTGGAGACAAATGATTCACTGTGGCGACCCCTAAAAAAGAGCAGACGAAAGGAAAAGAAGAAAGAAATAAGTTTCTTTTTTGCTGCTATAAAAATAGACATGAACATGAGCAAGAGGTATGTGGTGTTCTGTTGTTGTGCAACCCAGTTTAATGGAAGTTCGTGACTGGGTTGTGTTGTGTGTTGTCAATTTAAGTCAAACACTCTTTATTTATTTATCGCTATTTTAACAGTAGTGATTGTGTCAAAGCAGATTTACAAAATGAAATAATAGAAAAGTGTGTTAATACAAGGACAATAGTGAACACACACTAAAACACTGAGTATATGTCTAATAAATAACTGTAAATCAAAAGTCCCCATAAGTCGGAGCGGCAGCAATAAACAAGTCAAAATAGAGGACAAACAGTACAAAAATAGAAAAGTGTGTTAATACAAGGACAATAGTGAACACACACTAAAACACTGAGTATATGTCTAATTAATAACTGTAAATCAAAAGTCCCCAAGTAAGCAAGTCGGAGGCGGCAGCAGCAAGAAACCAAAACTCCATCAGTGACAGAAGGGAGAAAAAAACCTTGGGAGAAACCAGGTTCAGTCGGGGGGGTCAGTTCTCCTCTGACAAACCAGTAAATTATTCTATACTGCTGTGAAGATTAGATTGTGCAGATTCTGTGTCCTGTGGTCTTGCTCGGTTGGCCATTTGGGCCAACCGGGTCTTGACTAGGGATCTGTCTCTAGGAGTAATCCTCTCTAAATGCTGATCCACCATTTGGACTGGATACAGACTGATGACGCCAACTTATATTAGCGTATATGTTATTCTACTTCTGATGTAACAAGTACATTTTGTGTTATTGGTGGAGCTTGCGTTGAGGTTGACCTAAATATTGCAGCCTAACAATCCGTTAACTGATTTGGATAGTAAAAATGTGTGTATTTTATGTGTAAGCCAGGTTTAAAATAATTATTTCAGAGTTCGGGCGCTAGATAGGTAAAGAATCTGCCGCCTGCATTTGATTTAGTTATTCTAGGTATTATAAGATTGGCAGAGTTTTGAGAGTGCAGTGAACGTGGAGGACTATAATAGGTAAGTATTGAGGTTTTAAAGAATCCCACCCTTTTGTTCTACAAAAAAAACACACACTAATAGAAAGGCAGGCAGATATGTGCTCATTATTAACTCTACAATGTTTGAATTAAGCTACGGGATATTATAATTGTACTCAGTGGTGCCTCAGGCACCGCACAATCAGGAACTAACTTTCGGCAATAAACACACATGCCTATAAATGACGTCAGCTGTTTTTTTGTGATTGGTTTTGAATTTTAAAACATTTTTTTGGCCTGTTGGACCCAAGTCTTTTGCCTTTAGCTAAAATCAGAAAGCCTAAAAATGTAACTTCAGTTTGGACAAACTGTAATTTCGAGAGGCTTGTCTTGTGTCCTTCTGTACTGAGATGACACAGAAGAGCCACAGTAAATTTTTCACACTGTTCCTTTGTGGGTGCAGCCAATAAGCATTCACCTACATAATATAACAGTGTGGCCCAGGGGTCAAAATCAGGCTGTCTAGACTAGTTTACTTTTAAACACCCATTATAGATTGTGGGTGCTTCACAATAACTTGCACAGACATGTGACGGTATAACTTTTGCCACAAAAAAATGCAAACCAGTACTGGATTTTTGGATACACAGGAACAACAAAAAAATGTGTTTGCCAGTTCTGCTACAAAGAAGTAGTAGTAGATTCTGCTTTTACTAGTGAAACATATGTAGAGCTATAGTTCATCTGAAAGGGATGTGAGGAACGAGACAGATCTATTTCTGTCTGCCCTACGTGTACATGTGCTGTAGAACATAAATCAAAAAGCTTTATGTAAGTTGTATGAAGCGAGTCAGTGTGTTTCTTTGCTAATACAACTAATTCATTGGTCATGTCATCGAAAGCTGTTGGAGTGAGTTCCCAGGCATAAACATAAAGCAGAGGTCGGGGGCTGTATAGAACTAAATGCAGACTCAAGACCGGTAGTTTTGCTGATTACATTTAGAACTAATTTACACATTAAAACTCATCCCAATAAATTGATAAGACAACCTTCTAAAATAAGAAATTACAGTTTAAAGCTTATGTTTTAAACTTTTTTATCCTCACGGAGATTAACGTTTGACTAGTGAACTAAGGAGTCTTATCCAATTTATTTAACCAAATCACAGAATTTGTTGCTCCAAAAATAACTATGAAACTTCACATCTTTGCGTTTATAAGCAGGGTGTAAATATTTTGCATAAGTACCTTTAGGAGGTAAATCAAAGGAAATTTGTGGACATTTATATATTTATATTTACTTATTTCTATGTAATATGTTATTTTAAAGACAATAAAATGCAGTTTTATAAATGCTAAAAAATGTGGCCCTCGAAGGAAAGATTGTTATCAAATAGCACACCAAAGTTCCTAACTGATGATAAAGAATTGGCAGCGCAGCCATCAAGTGTTACACAGTGACCTAGATTATTACTTTAAATTTCTTTATTAGATTTTCTGCACAAAATATCAATTTGACATATTACAACATTATTTTTATACAAAATATTCTTCCACGTTATTACACTCTAAAAAATAATTCACTGTCTTTACATAAAAAAAAAATCCAAGGCAACAATTTGCATGCATCTTTTTAAAAAATTCCAACATAAAAATATTGACTACAACCAATATGACTTGCAATTACCTCCATACGTTTAATTAAACTAAAACAACCTAATATTAACTGAAAAGTTATATAGTAATGTTGTGATTAAATAACTTCAATTAAGTTACTCCAACATATTTATTTTACTTCTGTCTTACTCAAAAACATCCAAAATGTTACTATAATTTTAGGTTTTAAAAACTTATTTAAATGATGCCAGAATAAATACAGCAAATAGTTTTTATACTCCATGTTTTATTTAAAAAAATGCAACCATTATCATATGCTTATAATGTTTTGAAACATATAAAATATATCTATTTTAAACTAACTGCAGGGTTAGGGTTAAAAGTTTTTGGAAGGCTCAACACTAAATTTGGAAGGTTCAACACTCATTAAATGCATAAAACACATTGCTGTCTTTCAATATAGAACAACCTTTAAACAACCAACAGAAAAGCTTTTAAATTATCATTTAAAAATGTAATTATATGCACACTTGCATACATACATACAAACTAAATGCAAAGGAGTAAGCACATTTTGTAGTGCAAAACTAAATGTGTAGACTGTGACTAAATATTGTAGACTGTAAATGCACTCAACAAATGAAGCATGCGTTTTTTTTTCCCGAGCAACATACACTTTAAGTGGCGGAATGCTGGGTTCACCTAGTTAGGACTATCTTCTCACAATAGTCCTGGCACAACAAAACATTACATTGTGCAATACCTCCTGCTTAGTTTGTGGACAGGGTTTGGGTTGTTGGATAGCTGAGGTTGAGAGAATAAATCAGTCCCATTAGCAAGGCACAGGCGCTGGGTACATTAAAGTCTTCCAGGACTTTTGTACAGTACAGTGAAACAGTGGTAAGAGTACGGTTAACTGTTAACACTGATTAAGTGTTCTTTGAAAAGATCCTCCTCATTCTCTCGGAGATGCACCACCGAGAAACCACTTTCCTTCTGTCCACTGAATCATGCTGTAAAAAAAATCTTTAACTCATCCATTCACAAAGGTGGGCATTTAAATGGCTATACATATATAAAAGTTGGCTCATAGCTGAAGCTAAGGAAATCATGATAAACAAGTCTAAAGTACTGTTGATGACAGGCAGGAACTAGCATCAGAAAATGGACAAAACTGTTCTGAGTCTGAGAAAAAAACTCATCAAATACAGGCTACAGATGTTCTAAAGCCTAAGGCCAGTCAATTCCTATATAGTTCTTCAGCAATCCACACGCTGACAGACATTAACTGTGAGCAGAGGCGATTCATTGTTGTTTTAGTCACTTTATGAATATTGCTGAAAATATTATTATTATAGAAATTGACCAGCCTTATTCTTTAAGTTCTATTTTGTTGTTTATACCCCTATTTATAAATGTTTTCCTTGGTCATCTGGAAGTCAGTAGTAGTCAAGAACATATGAAACACATAAGATCCCATCATTATGAAATGATGACAAATGTGTTAGGAAACAGTTGCCTGGGAACATTTAGCAGACATTAGGAAATGGAAGTATGCATTTTAAGTAGTCTTTCTGGCCATCTGGCACATGTGACTCTAATATTCACTCTCAAATGACACTGAACCAGCAAAACACCTGATATATCAGTGTATAAATAAATGAATCATGATCAGCTTAGATAAAAAACTTTTGAAAAAAAAATGAACTATTTATATGAAATAAAATATGTTTAATCATACTTTTAGTAGCATTTCCCTGATACGTTGGAGCATCATTTTTGCATTCCCTCCTCTTGAAGAGGCCATCGACATTATTTGTGGGGAGTAAAGGTCCAGTTTTGCTATAAACGTTTTTTCCAAGTGGTAAAACAAAAGGTAATCCTTTTGTATTCTTCATTTATTCGTATAAAACAGCAAACAAAAAGCACTATTGTTAATGTTAAACTCTGACTGACTGTAAATAGCTTAAGTCTTCCTGTCAAACATAAACGTATTTACCTGTGCAGCATCAAAAAGTGCAAGCCCCAACTAAAAATATTAATGAAAAAAAAAAAACTACAACAATCTTTCAAACAGCAGTTGTAATGACTACAAACCCATGATACCAATAGCCACTGTGAATCTTCAAATATAGCAAGATTTATTAGTCAAGACAATGGAATCTTGGCGTAATGGAATACAATATCATAGTATATTGTTCTGTAATATAACAAAGCAATAACCTGATCACAAGTAGTTGATTACACACACAGTAATGAAGCCTATGGCATTTCCATTGTATCCCAACCAGCCCTAATGTTTGCTCCTGGACAAGCAACGGACAGTCTATTGATATCCCAAAGGAATACTTCGTCTTCAGAGACATTTTCTGTCCGTCACAAGCCTCTAAACTACCTCCACATTGGCCATGGGAGTTTGCTATTGACCTCCTACCCAGATGAACCAGTGGCCATTGACGCTTTGCCTCTCTGATGGCTCTGGACAGTTTGGCACTTGCTGTTTTTAGGGCCATCTTGTCTTTTGCTCTGAAAGCAGAGTCTCTAGACTTCAGCAGCGCATGCACCTCTGAGGTCATCCACGGTTTCTGATTTGAGCTTGTGGTGAGTCACGTCATCAATGCACTTGTCAATGTAGCTGGTCACTGATGTCGTGTACTCCTCCAGGTTAACAGACTCGCGGTTGGTTGCAGTCTCCCTAAACATTGCCAGTCAGTGCACTTAAAACAGTCCTGAAGAGCCCCCAGAAGTTGTTCCTGTTGGCCAGGTTCTAACCTGCTTCAACACCGTTTTAGAGCATCTGACGAGTGGTCTATATGCTGGAATTAGCATAACAGAGATGTGGTGGGGGCGGATACGTGGCGGGTATGTTAGTGTAAACGATATCCAGCGTTGTTTTCCCCCTCTTGTTACAAAGTCGACATACTGATGAAATTTAGGGAGCACTGATTTTAGATTTGGAGATCTCTGAAGATGATAAACAGTCCATCGGGGTGTACATTCTGCAAGATCACAGAATCGCCCCATAGAGTACTGTAGTGGAAATCTGTGCATTGACAAGCAAAAACACTGGCTAGAGAACAGAATAATCGAACGAGACAAATAATAAAATTAGTCAAAGAAAAGTTTAATTGGATCCAATGGTGCCTCTCGTCTGCAGGAAGCTGAGCTCTTTGCAGAGAGAAGAAACCCAAAATGTTTATGCACAAAATATTTATATAATAAGTGTCTGTGTGTGTGTGTGTGTGTGTGGTGTGGTGTGTGCAAAGTATGTCTGTGTCCTAGTTTCGGCTCTGCTTATCTGTGTGTGTATGTGTGTGTGTCTGAGTGTGTTAGTTAGGGTGCCATAAAATCAGTGTTCTTGTAAGGTTTATGTTCTTGTCTATTGTTGTTCTTGTTTGATGTTTATTGGGTTCTGTCTAGACTAAGCTATGCTAGCTAGCTATGCTATGCTATGCTAGCTAGCTAAGCTAACCTAGGGAGAGTTTTGTTTACTTCCTTGTTCCTCATGTCTTCCTGTGCTTCCCCTCGTCCTTGTCTCATTGGTTAGTTTTGGTCCTATTGTTCACAGGTGTTCCTCATTTGTCTTGTGCTTATATACCCCCTTGTATCATCCTGTCTTTGTGGGTTGTTGTTACCACTGCGGTGAGTTCTCTTTCATGCTAGTGTCGTGTTAATGGTCATGCAAGTGTTTATGTTGTTATGTTATGTTATGTTATGTTATGTTATGTTAGTGTTCATGTTTAGTCTAGTTAAATCAAGTCTGGTATAGTTTTTGTTTGTTTGTTACCTTTTTGTTAATAAACTGCACCTGGGTTTCAAATATACATCTCGTCTCAGTGGAGTTTGTCGAAGACGGCCTCCGCTCCCCCAGCCCAGCTCAGCTCCAAGACGGCCTCCGCTCCCCCAGCCCAGCTCCAAGACGGCCTCCGCCTCCCCCCAGCCCAGCTCCAAGACGGCCTCCGCTCCCCCCAGCCCAGCTCCAAGACGGCCTCCGCTCCCCCCAGCCCAGCTCCAAGACGGCCTCCGCTCCCCCCGCTCCCCCCAGCCCAGCTCCAGCGGGCCTCCGCTCCCCCCCAGCCCAGTCCAAGACGGCCTCCGCTCCCCCCAGCCCAGCTCCAAGCTCCACGGCCTCCGCTCCCCCCAGCCCAGCCCAGCTCCAAGACGGCCTCCGCTCCCCCCAGCCCAGCCCAAGCTCCAAGAGACGGCCTCCGCTCCCCCCCACCCCAGCCCAGCGGCCTCCAAGACGGCCTCCGCTCCCCCCAGCCCAGCTCCAAGACGGCCTCCGCTCCCCCCAGCCCAGCTCCAAGACGGCCCTCGCTCCCCCCAAGCCCGCGCAGCTCCAAGACGGCCTCCGCTCCCCCCCCCCAAGCCCAGCTCCAGCTCCCTCCAGCCCCCCAGCTTCCCCAGCCACTTCCAAGCTACGGCCTCCGCTCCCCCCAGCCAGCTCCAAGACGGCCTCCGCTCCCCCCAGCCCAGCTCCAAGAGGGCCTCCGCTTCGTCGCCACTTCCCCGCCTTGATTCACTGATTCGCCAGCCCTGTCATGGTCCACTATTCTTGCCAGGTTTTTACAGCAGTACAGTAGTTTTTATTTGGATGTACAGTTGTAATAAACCACGGTAACACTGAATGTGGAAACAAACAAACCAGTTCTCAAAGACTTAAACTGTATATCACAAACAGGCACGGATCAAGAACCACAAGTGCAATAATCATAAGTACTCTAGTATGCAGACAGACTAACAATACTTCACAAAGAGCTAGCGGGAGCGCTAGCTTATATAACTTAATATTCGTGCGAGGGTGCCCTCTGGTGTTCTCCAGATGGAGGTGTTACATAACCCTTATCCTAGGAACGCCTTCAGGCTGGATGCTCAGGATGATTGTTATGGAAGTCCTGAGTGAGGGAGGGGTCTAAGATGTCTTGTGCTTTTACCCAGGATCTTTCCTCTGGTCCATACCCCTCCCAGTTTATTATTTCAACAGGCCTCTCCGTCTTTGAAAATCAAGGCTCTCATGAACCTGATATGCTGGTGTCCCAGCATGTTATTATTAGTAGTATTATTATTACGTTTATTTTTACAAATAATCATTGCAGGTTTTCTCGAATGCTTTAACACATTTTCCACTCTGACATGCTCTCTCACTTTTTTTTCCATCCTCTCTTACCCTTCTGTCATTTCCTCTTAGTCTCCTGCTAAGCCCTCCTACTCTCTTACCATGTTTTCTTACTATTCTTTATGACCTCTTACTTCCCTGCCATGCCCGTTTACTCTTCTGCCATGCCTTCTTACTCTTCTGCTATGCGCTCTTATTCTTCTGCCATGCTCTTCTTCTCTCAAGTCAAGTACACCTTTATTTATATAGCGCTTTTAACAATTAAGATTGTGTCAAGCAGCTTTACAGACTCAGTCAGTAGAATAGTCTGTCAAGACAAGTACAATAGTATACACTTACTTAAACACTCAGTTCAGTTCAACTAGTATCTGTATTTTAAGAGTCCCCCACTGAGTAAGCCATGATCTTATATGGATAAATGAGGACTGATTGCTGATTGAAGGATTGTGCAAATGGGTTTTACACAGGTGCATTAGAGACTTTGATCATCATCACTGCACACCTTGACAAACATTCTGTGTTACTGAGATGAGCATGAGCTCCCTCTTGAGTCTGGTTCCTCTCAAGGTTTCCCGGGTCTTTAACTACACAATTGTTACTGCACACCTTGAAGTTGCCAATCTTTCCTTTAAGACAACAGCATTCTCGTATCAAATCACTTTTGACGTACATGTACTGCACATTTCAAAGACATGAATCTGAGGCAAGTTTTCGCACAATTTTGATTGGACACTTTGGACAGAAAGCTGTAATGCCACCTAAACTTATGCTGGAAATGGCAAATAACACATCTGGTGCCAGTTGCCCACAGTATTTGATGCATCCTACCAGCTTTTCTGGTTGTATAGCAGACAGTATCCTGGCAGATTCTTCCAATCACACGCTATTGGGTGTCAGATACTTACATGAGTTGACACAGACTTGACACAGCAAGTTCTGTTTGCTTTTAAGGCAATTTTATATTCCATAACAACTGTTATATATTGCTGCAAGCAGGATTCAAACCTGCGTGTGGAAACCTGTTTCCACTCCAATGACCCAACCTCTCAGCCATCGCAGCAACGGATGCTGTCACTTTTAAAGCTGAATGGCATGGCTCTTCTGTAACTTGGGCCCCATTCCTGAAAAAAGCAAATCAGAAGCGCTTTCAAATTCCAGACCGACTACTATCTTCAGAGTTTCTACAAATATTTCCTTGCAAAAAATCAGTTCAGTATCTGTTTAAATCATTGCATCCTTCGTTTTTAAAAATGTTTCAACTTCAACATGGCAAATGCAAAGTGTCTTTACGTCCTTAAGCTAACGTTTCTTTGCCACCCTTGCTGCTTAGTTTAGCCTTTTTCTGTTCATCAACACACTGATAATACTGTATATATTCATTACTCTACTCTAAGAACAGCACACAGAACACTAATAATAACACAATGTTTATTCATTACATTAGGTGTAAATGCAATTAGGGGAGTGTGATGTGATTATTATTTAGGGGAGCGTGAACAGTGAACTGAGGGAGAGCCTGGTGTGTCTGTAACTCCAGGGCAGTTTCCCCGAACTTGCCAAAGTCCAAAATCAAGTCCATCGATTGGAAATCAAGTAAACCACTTTTGAGTTCACTTAGGATGGTAATGATGTTTTGAAAATGTAAATATTATTATTATTTGTGAATAGTTAATTATTGTTAAAACTGTAAAACTAAGAGGAGCATCATTTACTCATATTCATATTAATATGAATAAAATGTTAAAATGTGTGTACGAAAAAGAAATTTTGTGTGTCTAAGAGAGACAGATTTTGTGTGTGGGTAAGAGACACAGTGTGTTTGTGTTTGTATATGTGTGTGTGTGTGTGTGTCTAGGGATTTAGGTTGTCACGGTTGCGTGCCCCTCCCCGGAAAATAAGTACAATGTAAAAACACAAACACACAAACACAGGAAGTTAAAAGACAGAGCACAGATACTCAGCTGAGCAACAGGTACGAACATCAACTTTATATTCAATCACACACATTCTGATGTGACTTATTGGCTAAATATTTTAGTTTTTGCTTCTCTATAACCTAGAAGAGCTAATCACGTTGTGTTGTTGTGTGTCATTTATTCAGGGTGTTTTCCCTGAGTATTCATAATGTTAAATGCTAACCATGAATACCTGTAGATGATGTGTATGTGGTTCCAGCACAGTAGTTCCTTTTTACTAAATTAGTTACTATTATGACATTTAACTGACATGCTTATCCAAACTAACTTACATTTCTCTTATTTTATTACAACTGAGCAGTGATGCTGGGGCTTGAGCTCATGACCATCTGATCAGTAGTCTAACCCCTTAACTAGAGTTGCCACTCACTCCCACTTTACAGAGATTTGACAGATTTACCTGTAGAGGTGTCACCCACACACACTGCCTTATTAGTGTTAGAGCTGTTGTATTGAACACTGGGTGAGGTCTTAGTTTGGTGGTGTAGGGTTTGGTTTGCTAATGCTTATATACACACCACAAGATCTGGCTAATTTTGGGTAAATTTCTCCCCTTTCGACAATCGATGCAATGTGTGTTATAAGTGACTGAATCTGTTCAGAGAATGTCAGTGGTCCCCCGATCACGAATCATAATTATTAAACAATTCCCAGCAAGCAACTGGACCTCTAAGGAAAGAACTCATCCCCCAATTCTTTAGTTGAAAAAAATAATAGATATATTAAGTCCAAATTGAAACCATGCTGAAGTGTGAATGTAAAATACGATAAGTGTGAATGTAAAATTCGATAAATACTGTGAATGTACTGCAATTCTTCAGACTGCTAGATGTTAATGGACACAAACACAAACCAGCACCATAAGCTTTGCCACACACATACACACACACACACACACATATATGAGCACTGTAAGCTACTAAACAGAGCTGCAGTTCTAATGATTGTAACTAAACACACACATAAATACAGAGATGATGCTAATGAAGACCTGTGTGATTTCTCAGGTATGTTTGTGCACACTCTTCTGGAAATGTGTGTGTGTGTGGCACTTTGTATGTCTCAGAATGCTGACTCTGATGCTGAGCAACACACTTCTGAGCAGGAGGATCCCAACACACCAAAACAAACCTGTAAGAAACACACACACAAATTGCGCGCGCACACGTAAATTAAAGCAGTGAACTGACATAATGGCTTGGTTAATGTCTTCATTGTGATTTTTTTTTAATGAATTTTGTTAAGACAGTGGTTCACAAATCAAAATTTCAAGTGGAAATAGTGTGCCCATTAAGCAAGCTTAAAAATGAAAAAAAAAAAAACCTTGAGTGAAACCAGGTTTAATTAGGGGGCCAGTCCTCCTCCAACCAAATGAACCAGCAGGTTGTTCAATGCTGTAGCAAAGATTCCTGTGTTAATTGCACACAAAACGTTTTCTACTAATAATCTAATAACTTAGAAAAATATTATATAAGATTTTCGGATGCAACAGAGGTTTTTGTTTTCTTTCGTTTTTTCGGCCCTTAGTTATTTCTAGATCTCCTAGATAGAACACACAATTTTTTTTCTCATTGGCCCTTTTCTTTGCTCCTGTTGTGAAAAAAAAGAGACAATGCATCATGACAAAGCAGTGCAAATGATGAGGCCTGACCGGCGCCTGACTGATGACCCAAACCTGACCCCTACCTCCGTCCAGGTCCCCTTTCTGACTCCTGGTTCCGCCAAGCTTCCCTTTTTGAACTTTACTGACCCCTGGTTCCGCCCAGGTCCCCTCACTGACTTCTGGTTCCGCCTGGGTCCCTGACCCTGATCTCTGGTTCCGGCCAAGACCTGATCCCGCCCTCTGTTTCCCCCCCCGCCAAGGACGGTGCTGGGGTCTCCATTTCCGCCCAGGGCGCCGCTGGGGTCTCCGTTTCACACCAGGACGCTGCTGGGGTCTCCGATTTACTCAGAACGCCGCTGGGGTCTCCGCCCACGATGCCGCTGAGGTCTCCGTTTCCACTCAGGGCACCTGCAGAAGAAGTCGCTGGGGTTGCTGCCTCATCTGAGGACCTCGTTCGTCGCTCAAGGGCTCGACTAAGGACAGTGTTTGTCGCTCGGGGCTCGGCTGAGGATGTCACTCTGTTTCCGCTCGCTCCTCTCTCTGGCCTTGCCACGCCATGCTCCTCCATTCCTCCTCTGGCCCGCCGTGCTCCTCGCTTCCCCTTCTGGCCTCGCCATGCTCCTTGCTTCCCCCTTTGGCCTCGCCGTGCTCTTCGCTTCCCCCTCTGCTGTCCTCGCCGTGCTCCTCGTTTGCCCCTCTGGCCTTGCCCCGAATCCCCAGGGCCTCTTTCCGAGTCCCGTCTACCTTGATGGCCCCGTCCCACCACCCACCCCAGGTATAGACTAAGGCCCAAACCCCGGACTCCAGGAGAGAGCGGAGTACTGGCGCTTTCAGAAGCCGGGCCTTAAAGGGGGGGGGGTTCTGTCATGGTTCTGAGTCATAGTACCTCCTTAAAACCGCTAGATGGTGGTTAATGAATGTTTTGTGTTTGGAAGGGACATTGTGTCCGTTTTTCTTCCGTGTTTAGTTTCGAGTATAGCGGCTTTGTTTAATCATCGTTTTCAGATGTTTCTTGTTTTCCTTGTTGATTTGAGTTTGTATAAATTTAATAGTTCTTTGTCTGTTCCTTGCTTTGTGTTAGATTTATATTATGTGGTTGCGTGATCCATGTTCCGAGTCTCTGAGTTTCCACGTCCGTGTATATTTAGGGTAAAGGCTAATGCTAACCACTATCTGTTTTATAGTGTTTTCTGTTCCGTCTCTTCGTTGTGTTTGTTTGTGCTAAACCGGTTTCCCTTGGTTCTTGCTGTTTGTTTATTAGATATAAATAAAACCTGTTGCATCCTAATATTAATTGTCACTGACAAATGACAGTTTCCCAACATGATATCGACCCCAAACACATCGCCAAGATAAAACACAGTGCCTTGTTGAGGAATCTGAAGGTGATGATGATGATGAAGTGGCCAAGTATGTTTCCAGACCTGAACCCTATTGAGCAGCTGTGGGGTATCCTCAACAGGAAGGTAGCGAAGTGCCATGTATATAACATCCAGCAGCACTGATATCATTATGAAAAAGTAAAAGAGGATCCCAGCAACAACATCTGGTAAATTTCATGCCTAGAAGGATTAAGGCTGTGCTGGATAACAATGGTGCTCACACAAAATATTGACAATTTGGACACAGTATTAACATGTTTTAACACAATTTTTTTTGCCAGTTATTTTGACAATAATGGCTGTATGTTGAGTTATTTTTAGAATAACCATTATTTATACTTAAATATATACTTAAAACCTGCCCTCTGAGAAATACTAAAAAAAATATAAATTGATGCAACATCTCCTGTTTATCTATTGGACGCGGCTCATGTTTCTAGTAATATTGGGGTGCAGCGTCCTTAAAATGTATGTAATTATCTGGTTGCCAAACAGAGCACATCTAGGTTATAATTAGTAATCATATCATTTACAAAAAGCACTTTTGTAGAAAGTTAAGCTTTATCATGTGTTTCTCTGTATTATAAACATTTTTTATTGTTATTAAATAAAAAAACATATTAATCAAATTGTTTCTCCTAAACTGCGAAAATACGTTTATTGTATTTTCTATTTCGGGGAACAGACAGTCTCTATATTGTGAAATATTGGTGAAGGAGTCTCAATGTGCCATGAATTAACTGAATTAAATTCTGTGAGGTAATACGGCTAGAAGACTGTTGATTTAGCCAGTCTGTCTGCTTCCTGAATTTGCCTCCAGCTAGTAAAGTGCAAACTCAAACTCAAACACGATGTGGCAAATGAGTAAACAATGGCACCACTACCTTCCCCAAAAACTCATCCAATTGTCTAAAACTGTTATTCTGCGGGGCACCACTTAGACATCCAGCTATTGAGTGACAATAATTTGGTATGTATGTTTTTACCAGGGCAAGCAGAGAAGGGACCAGAGCATAATATAGTGTCTGACTTTGTACTTGCAAGATCACAATTTTTTTTATTGGCAAAATTGAAGATCATTAGCACCAGCATGAATAAAGATCTTACTGAAGTTACATTTAGAATTAGCCAGCACTTTTAAATTTGGCAAGATGTCAGGTGCACTGGCTACTGGTAAACCTTAGACTATGGTGACTTCAGTCTCTATTTTTACTACAGGATTTACTGAGCTAATTGCATCAAAACCGAATCTACAGCCCTCACATTCTTATCTTCTGTTAAAGCTTGTTTCTGTCTAGTTTTTCTGCATTTATCACATGTGAATCATTTGCCACTGACAGACAGAGAGATAAACTGTACATGTGACAATTGGTGCAAACAACAATAGCAGGAGAAGTAGCCTGCTATCCATGGTAAATGATGAAATAAATCTGACTTACCACTGTTTGATAAATTCATGAAAAATACCCACATAGTATGCACGAATAGATACGCGACTAGAAATGCAAATGACAAGCAAGCCGGCTAACCTCTAACCCTTACACCAAACCCTGCTTTAACCCGTACCATAACCCTAATCCTTTCTCTAACCCTTACCGTAACCCTTAACATAACCCCAACCTTAACTCTAACCCTTATTCTCACCACAACCCCTTACCACAACACTTACTCTAAACGTCTAGCCCTAACCCTTACTCTACCCCTAACGATTAACCCAACTAGAACCCTTACCACAACCCTTACTCTAACACTTAACCTGACCATAACCCTTACTCTAACCTCCATCAAATTCAATTAAATTAAATTTTATTTGTATTGTTCTTATCTCAGTAACAATAGACATTGTCTTAAAGCAGCTTTACACAGAATGCAGTAACAGTGAAAAAAGTGTAAGTTTCTCCCTAATGAGCAAGCCGGAGGCGACTATGGCAACAAAAAACTCCCTAAGATAAATACGAAGAAATTATAAAGTAACCTAGAAACCAGACTCAAGAGGGAACCCATCCTTATCTGGGTGGTTTGTTAATTACAGTACATGGTAATGCTGAATGTAATGTAAACCATAGCCTAGGGTTTTTGAAGCAAAGTGAGTAAGCTATGGAAGAATAACTAAAAGGGAGTGCCATAAGATAACACAGACATGAGGTATCTCTGGGATAAGAGCCGGCGTACCATACCGCAAACCTAACTAAAGGTGTAAGAGTGGGGGAATGACAGCCTACAAATATCCTTTTTCACCAAACTCTCTACATCCATGATCCTTTCAGTTCTGCTCCTTTCAGTTCTACAGACTGAAGGCTTGGCTAAATAAATGTGTTTTCAGCCTCGACTTAAACACTGAGACTGAGTCTGAGTCCCAAACAAAAATCAGAAGGTTGTTTTATAACTGTGGGGTTTTGTAAGAGAAAGCTCTGCCCCTGCTGTAGTCTTTATTAGCTGAGGTACCAAGAAATAGCCGGCACCATTTGATCTAAGTAGGCATGGAGGACAATAATGGTACAGAAGTTCACTCAGATACTGGGGCACGGGACTATTAAGTGCATTGTATGTCAGTAGTACTATTTTATAATCAGTACAGCGTACAGTAATAGCTTACAGCAGGTTATGGTTGCTGAAATGCTGGATGTCCGTTTGGCACTCCAAAAACAATGTGGGCTTCACAGATAACTGGAGAAATTTTGAGGGCAAGACTGGCCTGTTAGAAAGAAAGTTGAGACTGTGTTTGTCTCCTGAACAAAACCAAAACGTAGAAATTATCAGAAATTTTTTAAAGTAACTTACCAAAGTTAGTAAAAAAATTCCTCAGTTTTGCTTTCTTTTAAAGAGAGATGAAAATACACTATGCTTTAACTTTGGTGTGTGTGTGTACAGCATACTACAGGCACTTTTAGCAGTGAACAACAGACAGTGTTCGTCTTAAACACACACTAATCAAACACTCAGATTACTCAGGAACAACAGGCACACTTTATACCAAAACCCTCATTTACACACCATGAAAATAACCATGTCATTTTGTGTGTGTGTGTGTGTGTGTATGTGTGTGTGTCAGATCTCCATGTGAACAATAGGCTGGGTGTGTTTATAGCTGCTGCAATAGGAACCATGACACTGATGGGAGTGATCTACTGCATCTACAACCAGTTCTACACGAAACACCCATACACACACACACAGCTACAGGACACAGGTACACACACACACATACAAACACCTACACTGGTATTTAAGCCAAACTAGTTGCATGGTGGTTTAAAGCTACACACATTTTCCCTTGTACTACATTGATGCTGCAAACATACAAACACAATCAAATTAACTTTAAACAACATTAATTTGACCTCAGATTTTAGGCACTGAAGGTACACACTAAATATGAAGACCTTACATTATGGCTGGATATGAGGACCAACTCATGGTGATACCCAATTTATAAGGATAAGATTGAACACTGTATTGTTTTACTGGCAATTGACTGAACACAAACATGACTGCATGATGCATTGCCAGGATGTGTTGACAAAACAAGTCCTTCTAGAAAACACAATTGTGTTAGGAATACAACAACTAAGTACTTAACATAGCTCTCAACTGGCTCTATTGAACATGCAGCATTTCGTATAAATCTAAAACATTCTCCCTAGTTAGACTGGGCTTTTCTTCTTCTTATAAGTTGTATTCTGTTAAATATAATTTAATATGTATATACAGTAAGTCTTTAATATTTATTTTGTGTTGTGTGGCCTGCCAGCACAGGATCCTCTGCATTCTTGCAGTGTAGACACTCCACTATTGTGGCGAGTTTTTCTGTGGATATATGATACTAGAAATGTTTTATTACAGCCACCACTTTAAGTTTTGCCTTATTACTGGGGTTGCCAGTTGCTACAACATGCAAACAAAACAAAAAAGAATTTTAGAAATGAAATGTGAATACTGAGATGTCTAAATATTAGTTTTTTTTGTCAGTGGTCAAAATAAAAAAAAAAGTGAGTATTCCATAAAACATACACAAAATAGCACAAGCAATTAATTGGATTGATACCTAAAATTGTAGCAGCTAATTGCATAAAAGAATGCTCTATAAAACATGAAAATACATTATAAAAACACAGCTGTATCCATTTTATTGCTTACAAAAGTCAGCAGCATAACATATATATATAACCTGTATAACCTAAACCAGGGGTCACCAAACTTCTTAAGCAGCTGGTGTCCTGCAGAATTTTGCTCCAATTTGTCTCAACACACCTGTCTGTAAGTTTCAAGTACACCTAGCAAGCTCGTATTCGGGTGTGTTTGATTAAGGTTGAAGCTAATGTCTGCGGGACTGAATTTGGTGACCCCTGACCTAGAAAATAAAGTAACTGGTAGCTCAGTGGTTAAAGTGTTGGACTGCTGGTTGAAGATTGTGAGCTCATTTTCCAGCATTACAAGGCTGCCACTGCTGCCTCTGAACAAGGTTCTTAACCCTTAATTGCTCAGTTGGTTATTAAATGAGATATGAATGTCACTCTGGATAAGAACATCAAACAGATGCCACAGATTTCAATGTAGATAATAAATTAGAACCTCCTGTATTTGTAAATTTATAAAGACCCACTGCCACATTTTTATGAAGAAATTGCATTTTTATATGCATTTTTGAGACTTCACCAGAACGTCTTTAGTTAAGAAGTATTATGCTTAGCAAGGTCTGCATAAAATTGTGGTGGGGGTGCCTTTTTCAGGTTTTTAGATAATGGACCTGTAGTTGTCCCGAGGTGTTTGCAAGGAAGCCTTACATCACAAGTATAAATGGCAATGTTAATGGCTTGTTAAATTTTCTCCCATTCAGTGTGCTTAAAGCATTGTGGAAGATAAGCTCCGACTATTTGTTGGTATATAGTTTAAAGTTGACTTGATTAACTTTTTATCCTCTGTCATTAAAGCTTGACAATGGAGGATCTCACAAACCTTTTGTAAAGTCAAATCAGATTCAAGCAGCTTTACAGAACATAAGTAAGAATACAAAACATCGCTAAAAACATATCAAGCCTGGGGCGACTGTGGCATGGAAAAACTCTTTTAGATGGTACAAAGAGGAACCACACTTAAAAGGTAACCCATTCCATTTGGGTGACATTGAAAAGTGTGTTTTATAAATTATTTTATTTTAAAACACCGGGTAGTGTGATTATGATAGCAGTGTCCTTTTCTATAGTAACAACAGTCAGAAATCTTTGAAAGGCATAATCCAACTGGAGCCGTCAATCTCTGAATGTCTCTGGATCCTTCCACGGTTGGCCTCTTCTCAATGAAGGTCTACCACTGCTGGATACCTCTGGATACCTCGGAAAGGGTATAGAAAAGGAAACAGATGGAGAGAAATAAGTATAACGTGTGATTCAATTTTAATGGTAGGCCACATAGAAAATTGGCTGGTTTTACACTCTCTTCACAGTTATAAAATGTTAATAAAAATAATCAAATTTTATGAAGCTTCTGTATTTATAGTTGGTATGGTAATTTCCATGCTTATTGAAGAAAGGCTGTACTAGCTGCAAGTGTCATTGCGTACTAGAGGCAACATCATCTTGTGTTATTACACTTAACAGCTTTCAAACCCTTGAAGACATCTGGGGCCATATTCACATAAGATAACATTTCACCTTTAAGAGATATCAGTAAAAGTTTTTAGCTTAATTAAAAAAAAAAACATATTCACAAAGCTGCTGCGACAAATTTTTGCTAAGAAATAGAGAGACGTGTAAAGCTAAGAGTAAGGACAGGATTGACCTTGTTGCTATGGATAATATAAATTACTGTCAGAGATTAATTTATAGAAGTATTATTGATCGATTATATTGCAATATCCAAATAAAGGTTTAAAAATAAAAATGTTATCTGCAACATTTAAATAAATGCAGATTTCAAAATGCAGACCGAGTCGCTAATCAAACAAGCATATGTTCAGCTAATTGTTAGAGTCCCACAGGGTGTGCACCTTACAAACTATAAGTATATGTGCATATAAACAGCCTTTAAATTAACAGAGTAGTATAATCATGAGCAATGTTTAGTGAAGTGGCTGCATCCCTGACAAGTAAGAGAGGGCTGGCACTAAATGCAAAGTCAGCAATGTGTAGTGGTACTTTCATCTACAAGTGCTATGGTCTGTCCCTGGCAGCTGTCACTAGAGCGGTAGTAGCCAGGGACTACCACATTTCAACAAAATAATATAGTATACAGTACGAATTTTATTAATACAGTAGTGAGTTTCTGATGGTGCACTAAAACAGAGAAAGCTCAGATATTTCAGAGAACAACAGAGAAAGCTCACAGATATTTTAAAATAGTCTTCTTCTCAGTGCTCCTAACCTTTCACGGATTTAAGAGCTAATTTAGTGTTAAAACAAAAAAATGTAAGAGTCCTGAATTTGGGACTGACACACCCATTATTTTAAAAACGTTCTTCTAAATTGGTTAGTTTTGCAATTGGCTTAGTTTACTGTTTAACTTTGACAATTTACTTGTACGTTTTTTGCCCACCAACAGGTATAACTGCCAGGTAACTTTCTACTTATCAATGCATTTCAGACTCAGTCACATTTCAACATATTTTTGCTTTAGGGTGGCTGTTTTAACCCTACCCTCATCCGGGAGTCTTCACCTATGCTTGTTTGGCTTGGCAGACTTGGATTTAAGGCAAATTTTAAAGGTTCTTCGTATAATCTTTGTCCCTCATGCGTTTCCTCATAGCTTTACATTTTTGCTGGGCTTGGCCCTTGGTGTGGGCAATCTTCCACCTTATGTCCAGGATCCTGACACCTCCAGCACCATTGTTGTTGTTAAGGATATGGGCATTCCTGAAAACTGTGGCCCAGGTACCGCCACCCAGATTTACACATCTTTTCTATGTGTTCCCGAACCCGGGTCACCCATCTCTCTATCCCGCACTCATTGTCAGGATGTACTTTGTCTTCCATTTTGGTCATCGCTGCGACTGTTTTAAACTTTTTGGAAGTTACTTTACCTGGGTAATTTCTTTTCTCTTCTTTTTATGTTGTAATGCTAGTTACTGTGCTGGGGCAGTTTGTAAGGTTCTTTCCACATTAGTGGCACTGTTGGCAGCCGTATTGGAGCTTTCGGATTTACAAACGTTCCTAGTATTTTTCACCATTTATTCCTCCTAGCTTGTGCCTATGAACTCATGTTGTCGCCAGCTTGTATTAATCTCAGATCTCTTGCGGTGGGATTTTTTTTGTCGTGGTTTCTGTGTCTGAGGGCATTTGCATTTTTGGTGATGTGTCTTTTTCCACTTTTGCTTGCCTTGTTGCTGGAAGTGAGCTGACATGTTTTAAACAGTATTGTTTGTCATGAGGCAAACTTAACTTTCACTCCAATTGGGCTGCTTTTGTGTTAGCTCACTATCCTTAAATATTATTTGACTATGACAGTGTATCATAGACTTTACTTCTGCACATACTACGCTATTAATGGTTCTAGTGGTCGGCCACTGCAGCACATCATATTTCAGATTATTCCATTTTATTATGTATTTTATTTGGGTCTTGATGCTTTAAAATTAGGACACCCATTGTGGTATACATTAGTTTTTCAGAACCCACCATATATTTTTTTAGTCTTTAACTTTAAATTGCTTAATTTATGTTTTATTTCAACTTTGTTCTGCTTTTTTATGTCAATGACATAACGTTAGCTAGGTAATCAATTCACTGTTTTGGTTTTGGAATATGCACTCAGATCGTCACCCAAACTGCACAGTTTTACACTCATGCTCTTTGAATTAAACTGCGACCAGCATGTTTTTCCCCCTCAGATGCATAACATACATACAATAACAAGATTAAGCTTTTAAAGGTGCCCTTTTAACCTATTGCAGACCGGAAATTAATCAGTCCGTACCCAATTGAAATTGAAACGCTTCCTTGGAAACGGCAAGAATTAAATTATATCTTATAATTTCCTCTTATAATTTCCCACTTATCTTAAATCAAATCCCACCAGTTACACTAAGACACAGACAAACCTATACACAGACCCCTGAGTTTAACAATTGTCTGCTAATTTATCCTGAAGCACGCATCAACAAGTGCTTTTCCCTCAGCTGGTGTATGACCTCAAAACTAAAAGTGTGGGTTGTCCTCTTCAGACTGTGTCGACTTGGTGAAAGAACGTGTCTTAAGGTGTGGGTTGAGATGAGTCGAGTAATTCTTTTTATTGCAGTTGGTCAAACTCCACTTGCAAGCTGGAGATTATCTTCCCACAATAAAAGTATTTGCTTTCTTGGACATTGAAGAAAACTCACTTTGCTGCTGTTTTAGGCTGCTACGCAGTTGTAGTAGTTGTACTTGTCCAAGTGCTACAAATAGTAGTCGACTAGTTTTTTATGCTGGCTTGAAGTCTGTACTCGTTGTGGTGCCCGAATCGAGCTGAGTTTTGGCGTGCTTTTCAATTTATACTCTCTGCTGTTTACATTTATTGCTATAATTACTTTTATTTACATTTACAGCATTTGGCAGACACCCTTATCCAAAATGACTTGCATTTATCTCCTTTTATACAACTAAGCAATTGGGGGTTAAGGGCCTTGCTCAGGTGCCCAGTGGTGGTAGCTTGGTAATGCTGAGAATCAACCCCAGATCTTCAAAATTAGCAGTCCAACGCCTTAACCAATATGCTACCACTTTCAAACTGGCTATCACGTTTACCTTATATGACCTTGTTTTATTAATTAGTTGTTTCAGATGCCATTAATTTTATTTTTAATTGTTTACTATGTTGCCAATTGATCACTTATTATTCCCTAATACTAAGTGCTGATCATGTATTATTTTCTCACACTAGGCGCTTCGCTGCCAGGCAGAGCTCTTAATTCCTTATTGTGCCACCCTTTCCCTCTTATGATGTATTCTATTTTCTTTCAGTCATTTTACTATGACGTGCCGTTGCCTTTAAGCTTCTTATCATTACCTAAGCGCTTTAATTATTATATTTATAATTACTTTCCAACATCACCTCATGCCATCTCACAATAACAGTCTACACAATAATAGCTAGTCACTGGACTAGCGGAGATGTGCATTTATGCACTTTTACTACGATTACATTTAGATTAACCTCGACCTACAATTAGGCCAAATTATCAAAATGAGTGGCTAACAAACGCCACTCATTTTGATTAATCAGGTACAGTAACCTAAAATACATACATTTGCTTTACTTTAAGTTAAGCATTTCATAATTAGCTAACTAGCTAAGTAGGATTTATAAGCATCTTCAAATACTACTTTAATTAGTACAAATATTTACATCAACCTCAAAATCCAACATTCATAATATATCATATATATATATATATATATATATATATATATATTTTTTTTTATTTTTTTTTTTTTTTTTTTGTTGTAGTGTTGATTTAAAATTTATAAGTTATGCAGGTGTAATACCATGACCCATAAATAATTTCCTATACCAAATTCCAATTCAACACTGTTAAGATGGACTCAAGTGTTTGTGGTCTAAAAAGAGATTAACAAAAAATGTGATGGGGGAGTTCCTCTAATGCAACTATTTACAGCTACATATCAGGAATGATCAGGTTATGGCTTCTTTCCCCCATAATGTTGGTTCCTATACAGGTCAAAGTCAAAAGGAAACCACAAAAAGACAAACACTGTACAAACACACACACAGCTACAGGAGAGGTGTGTGTACACACATGCATGGTTACAAAAGACATGACTAACTTTGGAATCACAGATTTCTCTGTCTCTCCAGTCTTTCTGTCTCTCCCTCTTTTTCTCCTGTCTATTTTTTCTTTCTTTTTCCTGTTTCTCTCTCTTTTGCTTTCTCTCTCTCCTGTCTGTCTCTCTTTCCATTTTTGACCTCTCTATTTTTTTCGCTTTCTACCCCGTCTTTCTCTCTATCTTTCTCTTTAATGTCTCTCTGTTTCTTTCTTTCTCTCTCCCCCCTGTCTGTTTCTCAGATTTGTCTGTGGATATGAGTGAATTGTCCCCATCTGTATTTTATGGTTGTGGTCGAAAGGATGGATGGATGATGCGGGGGATGGGAAGAGGAGAAGGAGTAAGTTACGGTTCTCTTTCTGACACTCCCTCCATCATCAGTTTACCTCCGGCTCTTTCTCCTCCTCCTCTTGCATCACCCTTCCCCCCGCCACGCCCACCTTGCCTTGCCCCTCTCAGAACAATTTCCGCCCATGAGCTGCAAAAGAACTTCCTCTAACACACCCACACACCCCACATTTTATGTTTTGTCATAAACAATGTTTATTTGGTTTCATACGGCCTTTAAAATATATTACATTGTAATAAACATAATGTTTGGACGGTAAATACTGACAGAAACATTTAAGGTTGTGCGACATTTTGCCCAAACCACTTCTAATGAAATGATTGATATAATGTGAATAGTTATGTGTTATTCAGTGTTTTTAATTTCCTAAAATTAAAAGTGTAATTTATGTTTATTGCCTGAACGTTGAACAACAAATAAAAATCACTTTGTAAACACACTGCCCCTTTTTTTATATTCAGTGTTTTTTCTGTATTTGAAGTTGTTTAATATGCACATAAATGTCACTTATTGTAATTTGCTCCAGGGAGAGACAAAACACCCCACCCCACCTTCAGGAAAAGAGATCAAATTTAAGTATTGGGTATGTTTATGAAAATAGACAATGCACAGTAGATGGCCAACCAGAATAAGCGTTTTACTCCCCCCACGTACTCTCGGGGTGTATTAGCAGTTTTTGAGTGAGTATTTTCAATAAGTAAAGCAAGCAAGCTTTGTCTTTTCAGTTAATTAGATTTATGGCTTGCAATCGTCAGATAATCTAGGAGAAACATATAGTTAAATTAATTCATATTTACAAAAGGAAATGTAGTTTTTATTAACATAAAGGCATTTGTTACCCACAATGATTTTAAGCAGCAAAAATATCAAGACTGTTAGTCTGTTCTTATTAGTTAAATGCTACACAGTACCACACTGTATTTTAGAAATTGTTAAGCAATTTTTATTAATTCTTTTCTTTCTTTTTAGTTTAAACATGAGGACGCCATATTATTTTGTTTCTATTGTTTAACGTTTTAGCTTAAACAACTATCTAAATGTCCTGTTTTTTACATTTACATCATTGTCACAAGTCATAGGATGAGGTTTGGATGCAAATGCATTTGCAGTAAAATTTGCAAATAAAAACAGAAAAACAATTTGAAAAACATGAAAACAAAACATAAACCTAATTTAAAGAACCTGACCTGCTTCCAAGCCGGGCTGCCTGAGCTCTCCCAGTCATAAAGTCCAGGATCCAGTTGCAGAGGGAGGTGTTCAGGCCCAGCAGGTAAGCTTCTTGATCAGGAGCTGAGGAATGACTATGCTGTATGCTGAACTGAAGACTATGAACAGCATTCGTAATAAGTGTCCTTATTGCTTAGATATGTAAAGGCCAAATGGAGATTTGGGGCAAACAAAAATCTAAAAAGAATGGGTCCAGTAAAGGTGGCAGCAGGATCTTGATGTGCCTTATGACAAGACTTTTGAAGCACTCCATCACAATGGGTGTGAAGGCTACGGGACAGTAGTCATTGAGGCAGTAGACTGTCAACTTCTTTAGCATGGGGACAATGGTAGCGGATTTAAGGGACATAGAAGTGCATCAGAGAGAGAGGCGTCACTGTCAAAAACAGGTGAAGTTGTCCTGTAGTTAGTAATCATGCCATGCCACATGTGCAGAGTGTCCTCGTTTTCTTGAAAGAGGCCGTGGATTCTTTTGGCATATGCATGCTTGGCCTCTCTGACGGCTTGGGACAGTTTGGCTCTTGCTGTTTTCAGGGCCGTCTTGTCCATGCTCTGAAGGTGAAGTCTTTAGACTTCAGCAGTGACGCACGTTTGTGGTCTTTCACAGCATCTGGTTTGAGCGTGTGGTAAGACAATCTTAAATACAGTCATAAACAAGATGAAGTTCTTGCAACATCTTGTGTTGAGGTAAACACACATGCCACCAGTGCAAGACATCCCACCAGTGCAAGGCACTAAGACATGTTTCTGTAAAAACAAAAACACATCAGTCTCTAAATTCAGGTCATGTAGTTTGCTGGGCTTGAAGTGAGCTGTCTCTAGTTTTATGGGCTCGACGCATTAAAACACTTGCACTATTACATTGCTCTTGCGCAGACTTGTTAAACACTGGTGCAAAGTCCCTGTGCCGTTTACACTTACAAACATATTTGCGCATATGTATAAAACACATGCAGACACTACATTTACCTGTGTACATTTACACCTGTACAGGTAATGCACTTTCATCTGAGAGATTGCATTGTAGGGGTTTATTTGGAATCTGGCATGTGATTACACACAGCTATACGTCTCATCAAGGCCTGATGCGAAAGGCCAGTTTAATAAAATTGAGCAATGTGTGAAGGAAATAAGGGATTGGATGCTATGCAATTTCCTCTTGCTTAACCCTGACAAGACGGAGGTTCTGGTTCTAGGACCACAGGTAGCTAAAAGTAAGCTTCCGGATCACACCTTAACCCTAGACAGTCTTTCTGTTTCACCGAGTGCAACAGTAAAAGATCTGGGTGTGATTTTAGACTCCAATCTCTCATTTGAAGCCCATGTCGACAATATTAGCAGGATAGCGTTTTATCATCTCAGAAATATCGCTAAAATAAGAAATATCTTGTCACTTAATGATGCAGAAAAATTAGTTCATGCGTTTATCACATCCAGGCTGGATTACTGTAACGCTTTACTGTCTGGATGTTCAACTAGGTGCATTAATAAAGTTCAGTTAGTCCAGAACGCAGCAGCGAGAGTCCTCACTAAAACTAAAAAAGATATGAGCACATCACGCCGGTCTTATCCACACTGCATTGGCTCCCAGTGAGACACCGCATTGATTTTAAAATACTACTTTTAACCTATCTAAAGCTCTAAATGGTCTCGCGCCGGAGTACCTAAGTGAACTTCTAGTGTCTTACGTTCCACCACGCCTACTTCGATCAAAGGATGCAGGCTGTCTGTCAGTACCGCGCATTATAAAAACTACAGCGGGGGCGGAGCCTTTTCGTACAGAGCCCCCAAAGCTATGGAATAGCCTCCCTATGTATGTTCGAAAAATCAGACACAGTCTCAGTGTTTAAGTCCAGGTTAAAAACTAACTTATTTATTTAATCAAGCATTTTGTATTGATTCCCCTTAGATAAAGGAGCAAATCTGGGGGACTCATGGGTGTTGAGTATTATGGTGATCTGGTATGTTTAGATGCTGTCTTCCCCTCTCTTATTGATAATGTTGTTGATGATGAGAGCGGCTGGTTGCTTAACATATCAGGGAGCCCTCATGTCTGCGTTCTTCTTTTAGTTATGTTGTCCTAGTTAGTCTTGCCGGAGTCCATCCTATTTCTGGCAATGTAGTCTGAAAATCCTTTTGCTTTGTGGCAACAAACTCGTATGCTCCATGAAGGCCAACAGCTGGATGCAAATATGATTAAAAAGTTTTTAAAAGAAGTTCTCTTTATTTGAGACCATCAAAGCCTCTTTAATTAAGTTTAAGACTTTAATTTTAATTAATTTAAATGTTCAAAGTCAATGTTTTAAAATCATTTTTGTCATACCTTTCGACATTAACATAACATAAATTTAACTGTGTAGTGGTGCACAGTAACTAGAGGCAACTTCTTTTTGTAGTCTGTGCATGAAGAATCCTCAGATGTGGAACATGTGGAAGCGGAGGTTGATACAGGTGGTACCGAAGATGAGTGGCCAGCACAGTCCTTAAGGTGTTGCATAAAGGCAGAAATTCAAACATGTGCAGCAAATGCTCAAACCTCAATGACCGAGCTACCAGCAACAAGGGACTCTTATGCCATAGGAACAGCCCATTGGAAAAAAAATTGGCCAGGCCACTACCACTTTTCGTCCTTTAGCAGATGCCCAAGCCTCTCCTAGCAAACAACACAAAAACCTCCACCATAGCATCAATGCCTTCGCCTTGCAGGAACTGCTGACACACTCCAGCCACATGAGGTCTAGCATTGTCTTGCATTAGGAGGATCCCAGGGGCAACCGCACTGGCATATGGTCTCACAAGGGGTCTGAGGATCTCATCTCGGTACCTAATGGCAATCAGGCTACCTCTGGCGAGCACATGGAGGGCTGTGCGGCCCTCCAAAGAAATGCCACCCCACACCATTACTGACCCACTGACAAACCGGTCATGCTGGAGGATGTTGCAGGCAGCAGAACGTTCTCCACGGCGTCTCCAAACTCTGTCACGTCTGTCACATGTGCTCAGTGTGAACCTGCTTTCAGCCTTTGTGACGTGCACAGTGGCGAATTTGCCATTCGTGGTGTTCCCTGGCAAAGCCAAACGTCCTGCATGGTGTTGGGCTGTAAGCACAACCCCCACCTGTGGACGTCGGGCCCTCATACCACCTCATGGAGTCTGTTTCTGACCATTTGAACAGACACATGCACATTTGTGGCCTGCTGGAGGTCATTTGCAGGGCTCTGGCAGTGCTCCTCCTGTTCCTCCTTGCACAAAGGCGGAGGTAGGTAGGTCGGTCCTGCTGCTGGGTTGTTGCCCTCCTACGGCCTCCTCCAAGTCTCCTGATTTGTACTGGCCTGTCTCTGGTAGCGCTCCATGCTCTGGACACTACACTGACAGACACAGCAAACCTTCTTGCCACAGCTCGCATTGATGTGACATCCTGGATGAGCTGCACTACCTGAGCCACTTGTGTGGGTTGCAGACTCCGTCTCATGCTATAATTTCAGTTAAAAATGAGTGTACTAATTAAATTTGCTGGATTTATTGTATATGTATTTTTAAACCAATGGTCCACATAGTTATATTGTTGCACTGGCCTGAATAAACTTTTTGAAATAAATGAATTTTTTTTTCTTTATATTTCAGCTGTTCAAGACAACAGGTATTTATTTGCTGGTTGATCCACTGCTGTCAGTCTAGTTTATGGAGGCCTACCAGCATGTTTTATCTCTGAAACACTCTTCAACTGCTTAGTTAACGGACCATGAGCAGATGAGCAGACCTATCATTGAGGATATTGCAGATAATGAGCTATAAAAAAAACTAAAGGTATGTGGGTGCTTTCTACTTGTGGTATGTATGATTTATTTTGTAAGACATGCTTATTTTTTTTACATTTAAAAATATGAATTAATTTTTCTGAATCCAGAACACACTGGAAGAGCTTCAGAAATCTACCGAGCCTTTGATAGATTACTTAACTACTGTTGGCTGCCTAAGACCTCTTACAAGTTTAGTGGACAAAAATCAGTTAGTAGAGGATGTTTCTAATGTTTTCGGGGAGTTTCACCATGTCCGTGGTCTTTTTAAAAGTACATCTTGTCTCAGTGAACACTGTTCTTTGTCAGTCAAGTGAACAATTTTGGAATTTCATTACTTTATCTACTCTTTTATGTCTATCTCAGTAGTAAAAAGCAATAATGTCAAGGGATTAAAGGAATACTGTTTAACAGTGGAGGGTTGGATTCTCTTTTCTGCTTTAATGTTGAATACTTGGTTTAGAGATGGATTAAAACACTTGGAGTGCTCCAGAAGATCCAGCAATATCCTGAAGCTTTTTATGCTGCCTTTCGCTACAGTCCAAGGAATCTAACAGCAGATGTCATCGATGGGCTGACATGGGGAGCAATAGGAAAGTGGATGAGAACCGAGTGGTTACCTATTTCAAGGTGGGCTTTTTAGTGTTAAAATCTTTTGGACATTTTAGAATACTTTAACTAATGAGATATCCCAATTGTTGTTTAAAATTTATGATACAAGAACAGACGAGTTGTTTTTTGTCAGTATGTTTGTTGATTGAGAATCAAACCTATAGTTAAGGCATTGTGAACTTTATTCACCAGTTGAGCAGTTAAGGAAGACTGTTTTGTTTTATCTTCTGTGCTTGCCCTGTTGATTAGTGTTTAATGCCACAGTATACAAGCAGTAGTTATTATTCTTGCCAACAGGTTTGTTTTACCTGCTGCATTTCCATCAGAAGAGGATGGGCCAACAAAGCTGGAGGACATTTTAACATTCTCGACAGGATCAAATGTGGTGTCACCTATTGATTTTACTCTTCAGCCATCTTTGGAATTCCCTTTATAATAAAGGAAAAATATCCAGCTAACATCTGCATCAACTGCCTTTGCCTTTTATCCACAAAATGTATGAGGACTTTAAAAACAACATTAATTTCGGAATACAAAACACTCAACAGTTTTGGATTGTAGTAGATAATGGAAACCATTTTGTTTAAGTGTTTTGCTCAAATCCCTGTTTTACTTTCGTTAAAAGTGGTTACAAACATGCACTTATTTTATATTAAGCATTTTCAGTATTTATAGTACTTTATCATAACCTCTGTTAATGAGGTAGCCTTGTTAGAAAGTGTTCTTAGTGCAATTATACTGTAATGAGAATAGGCGTTTACTTCTGTTTTCACTAAAATTGCACTACTATGCACTTTAAAGAGATTGGTGAAAATGATAATTTGATAAATTTTGTTAAACAGTACATTAAAAGCTATTAAATTATAAATGAAAAGAGCAAACAACATTTTCCTTGTGTATACAGAATTTTCAGTTTACTTTTTAGCATCTTCCATAATGATAACCCTTCTTCACGTGACTCACTAAGTTTGACTTATAATAAATAAGTTTACAATAACTGTCTTGTTTCAAAAAACTGCAAAGGTGTCATGTGTCTTTCTGTAGAAAGCGTGTGGTTATTCCACTGGTTTCCCTGACAGCCCTTTGGATTTGTGGCAGGTAAACATAACGTAAGACTAACAGTGAGTCAGGAATAAAATGATTTTTCATGAAACTGAACAAGTCTGAGAAATAGTATATCACCACATGGTTATGTTCAGCCTAAAGCCTCCCTGTCCTCTGGTTGTGAACACTGGGTCTATTGTGTGATTAAAACTCACGTCCCAGCTGCGCTTAGCTATTTTGTCCAACTTAATTTTTTCACAATTACAAACGCAGCCCACAAAGAAAGAATGACAGAAGCGACTTAACTAAATACAGGGGTGTATATTGATGATATAACTGTTTGGTCTGTGCACACCCTTAATAACAAACATGGAGATTTGATATTAATGTTAGGGCAACTTACCATTATCTAAGCCAAAGAAAGCGCATCAGCTACCACATTATCAATAATTTTTTTTGTATCTTATTTCTATGTTGTAGTTCTGCAGAATAAGAGACCATCACATCAGCTCTGATTATAGTTGTACATGCGTATAAGAAAAGCAAGTGGGTTATAATTTGTTTAGACAGTAACCAGATGAGTTCTGAAATCGAGATATACGAAGCGTTGAAGTGCCAACAACAAAGCTAAAGCTTTCTTCTCAATGGTACAGTAGTTGCGCTGGTGTCTTTGAAACGTTTTAGAAAAATAACAGACAGAATGGTCAATCCCATTCCTTCCCTCCTGCAAAAGCACCGCACCAACACCCATATTACTTATATTCACTTCCAGTTTAAATGGTATGGAAAAATCTGGAGCTGACAACACACACTTGTGACTAAACAAACATCTCTGAGGGACTTAGTAGGGTAGTTAACGGAGCAGCAACCAAAGAGAAATTACTGCAAATACCTGCCAGTAATAACTGGCCATCCCTGAAATACTGCGCAATTCGTGTCTGGCCGTTGGTACAGAAAATTCACTAGTTCACTGCATTAATAAACTTCAGTTGCATTAATAAAGTTCAGTTAGTCCAGAACGCAGCAGCGAGAGTTCTCAACAAAACTAAAAGATATAAGCACATCACGCCGGTCTTATCCACACTGCATTGGCTCCCAGTAAGATACAGTATTGATTTTAAAATACTACTTTTAACATATAAAGCGCTAAATGGTCTCACGCCGCAGTACCTAAGTGAACTTTTAGTGTCTTACGTTCCACCACGCCTGTCTGTCAGTACCGCGTGATAAAAAAGTAGATAAAGGAGCAAATCTGGGGGACTGATGGGTGTTGAGTATTATGGTGATCTGGTATGTTTAGATGCTGTCTTCCCCTCTCTTATTGATCACGGTGTTGATGATGAGAGCGGCTGGTTGCTTAACATATCAGGGAGCCCTCATGTCTGTTTCCCTCTGGTTCTCCTTTTAGTTATGCTGTCCTAGTTAGTCTTGCCGGAGTCCATCCTTGCACTCTACATTATTCACTTAATCACTCCAAACCATGTGATTACATTGTCACTTAACTGTTTTCCTTCTTTTTTGTCTTTCTTTCCCTCTCTCTCTCTCTCTCTCTCTCTCTCTCTCACTGTTGAGCTACATATGCCACAACGGAGCTGCCGGTGATCCAGACCCCATCTCCACCCCGGACCTGTCGGACCCTTCCCTGTGACCTGCTCCAGTGGATGATACATCACCAGGGTGACCAAGGACGTCCCACTCCGCCATAAAAGACGTTCCAGCTGTTCTTTAAGGACTAATGATTTAAGTTGCTCTCACACACACAATGTAACCACTCAATTCCTGCTACCTGTTTTTCACCCAAATGAGGATGTGTTCTCTGTTGAGTCTGGTTCCTCTCAAGGTTTCTTCCTATTTCCATCTTAGGGAGTTTTTCCTTGCCACTGTCGCCCCCGGCTTGCTCATCAGGGACTAACTGATTTTTGTCTCATTAATTTTCTTTGATTGTGTAAAGCTGCTTTGTGACAATCACCATTATAAAAAGCGCTATACAAATAAAATTGAATTGAATTGAATTAATCGCTGAAATTTTTGCTGACAGCGGGTGCACTTGACCTTGTGTCATCTGATTCTGTACTAAAAGACAAGGGGAACTCCACGTACTGATAGTTGGGAGACCTAGGCCTTCTTCAAATAAATAGTGTCTTTTATTTCTAATAATGTTTTGCTTAGCGGCATTAACTCTGTAAGTGTGTCATTTATCGGCTGCGAGTTACTTACATTAATGTCATGCTGCAGTACGTTCATTCTCATGAAGGGAAAGTCACCTAAAATAGTGGGAAATTTCCACAGAGGCTTGTCAATGTCCTGTTTTGCTCAGGTTTAAGGTGAGCTAAACATTTTCCTAAGTCTGCAAGAGTTTCAGAATTTGTTAACCATGTTGACAATAAGGGAGTACCTTCTGTAAACATACCCTTCAGGTCCACGTCATGCTGCTCCACTGAAGGGTCTCGTCGCCCAAGCCACAGCTACTGGAAAAACTATGTCACTTCGACTTTTCTGGGTGATGGATTTTGTACTAGGGTCATTTCTTCTAGTTTGGTAGGCTTTTAACATGTTGATGCGGCAATTTATTTTGGCACTTTCTATGGGGAGTTCTCACTACAGAATCTGTCTCACTCTTTCTCTCTAGGATCTCATATGGCCCATGAAATCGTGCGGTTAATGCAGATCTCGGAACTGGAAGTAACACCAACACTTGATCGCCCACTGCAAAAGATCTAGACACTGCATTTAAGTCATGCCGCTCTTTCATCTGCTTTTGAGCTTTAGACAGAGATTCTCGGGCCAGGAAACAATTGTTATAGAGTCAATCCTAAAGCTTGCTAAACCCCAACATCTCTTCTTTTAGGACTTTTAGTGTACCCCTGACTGTATGCCCAAAAACCAGCTTAGCTAAATTTAAGAGACTCCTGAACTGTTGCCCGAATTGAAAATAGAAGCAATGGAATTCCTTTGTCCCACTCGTTTTCTGTCTCACTACAATACTTTCTCAACATTGCCTAAAGTGCCAACAAGTCCCTTGACTTTCAAGATGATCAGCACTAAATACACAGTGTGTAATATGCAGTGACTTGAAAACCTCTGAACCAGCTTACTAAGATTGTATCACTAGAGGCATTACAACTCTGGCTGTGCTTATATGTGTTCTTCAACAGTGGAGGACACGCATGAAAATAGAAATAGAATTTACAGTGATACCCCATCACACTTCCAGGGAATAAAGTTGGGTGAGATTAATTTTGGGAAAATAATATTGTTTAATTTTTTGTTTGAATAAACAATCCCCAGTAGGGGTTTGGAATTATGGTTGGGATTGGGGCCAGAGGCTAGAAATGGATTAGCGGTTGGGTAATAAGTTTGGCTGTTGGCTAAAAGTTAAGGGTTAGGTTTAAAGTTAGGGGTAAAAATGTAGGAGAAGGTAGCCTAGTGGAAATCCTGTTCATCTGTGCAAATTCTGTAGAAGCATATAAGTTGTGATTTGATTAAGCCTTTGACTGAATATTTTGGGTGGGAGCTGGTTTTATGTAGCAGACTATGTGTGGGTTTTGAGTGACTTTGGGTGGATTAGCGTCTCATTTTAAAACACTGTAGTGCTAAGGAATTGGATGGATAATGGATAAATTTTGTATTAAACATTATAATATTTGGGTGGTGTGTGTTAGCTGTTTTAATTTATTAAATTTAAAGTCATTAAAATTTGTAGTCATTACGGCTAAGATTTAAATATTCCCACCCTTTTTCCACCCTTTTTTGGTGTGGGGTTAGAACGGGCACATACCTTTTTTTTTAATTTTATTATTTTGTGTGTATTTTTGTATCTATGTGAATAAAAAAACTTTTTTATGGGTACTTTAGAGTTTTCTTCTTTAATTGTACCCACAAAATACATTAAAATCGAATTAAAATAAATGAAAAAACATATGTATAATCTAAAAAGATGAGTCAAATAAGAGTCTAATAAGAGGTATGTGATGGGTTGAGGTTGAGGATAATAGTTGGGGTTTTGGGTTAAAAAATAGGAACGGGGTTAGGTTAGGGAGTTAGGGTCAGAAGGTTGGGGTCAGGGATTAGGTTAGGATTAGTTTAGGATCAGGGGTTACGTTAGATTTAGCGAGTGGGGTTGGGTTAAGGTCAGGGATTTAATTTAATTCAAGGATCAAAGTTAGGTTGAGGTTAGGGTCAGGTTGGGCTCGAGGGTTAGGGTGGTGTCAGGTTTGAGTCAGGGGTTAGGTTAGGTACATGGACTGAAGTAGATGATGTTAAAAAGGTCAGTATTGGGTTCTGAACAAGAGAATTTCAGACATTGTTGGGTGAGTAACAGAAAACAGAAGAGTGCAAGAAGTGTTTCCCCCCTCAAATAAGAACTGCTATCACTGATAATAGGTCGAATTATCAGTGCCTAGTGGTGCGTGTTTCCTAATTATTTATTTGCTTTCAGTAGGTAGTAAGCTTTATCCAAAATTACCACTTGGGAATCTTGTTAGCTGGTTTTATAACTACGTTTGAATTTTGTGACAGTTTTTTAAGTGTCTTTTTTTTTTGGTTCGACAGTAAGATTGGGTTTATTGACTTTTCTGTGTCGGGTTCGCGCTAGTGTGTGCGTATCATTATGAATGAAGGTTCGGATACTCTCTGAGACAGATTCCAGTGTTGGTTCCCAATGTGAGTCAGCTAAAAAAGGTAAATGATCTTTTTTGCTTTTATAATTAAAATAACCTAATAATTTTAGCCATCTGTAATACCTAGTGTACATCTCTGTAGAGCTCCATTTGGTCAACTCATTGTCGTGTGGGTATGAGTTCTCTAAAAACTCTATTTCTGTTTCCATAAGTATGTAACATAAGAGGTTAATTATGTTTAATAAACGGGGAGTTACATTTATCCCCTTTACATGTTTAATTGGTCTAACCAGAATTCAAGTATTTTCGCAGATGTATCTGAGCCCCAGTGGACAGGGTCAGGCGCTTCTGTACGTGAACCAAGCCTACTTATCTTCGGTAGGAAATGGCACTTGTCTATCAATATTTTATCAGAGTTTGTACTTCTGTAGGTCTAACTGACCTGAAAGGTTGATGAGAAAAGTTGTAGTCGGAGTCTGCTTACAATTATTCAACCCTAGTGAAAGGATCATCTATTTTAATTCAGGGTGAGGCATCAGTTTGTTAAGAACACCCCTGATGTGATAAAAGGTCGCCCTTGGGAAGATTTCTACCTGGACTTCTCTGTCCTTGAACAGTGCAACCCATACCAGATTGGAGTCACCAAAGATGTAAGAATTTAAACAAGCCTGGCGGATAAGGGTCGGCTGATGTTCTGTCTTCTAGGATTTCTGAATGCTGTATGACCTGTGACAATTTAAAATATATATTTTTTTTGTTAAAATAAGATCTATAGTAGGACCTCAAACCTATTGCGTAGTGGTAATGCAGCCATGCTACCCACAAAAAAGGTCAAATTAATATATATAAATAAATCTAAAACAATTTATCTGTAAATAAATGTTAAAAAGTAAATTCATTGAATGATAAATATGTGCTAAAAATTAATAAACTAAAATTAATTTTAAAAAAAGTATATATATATCTTATATAATTATATATTAATATAATAAAAAATGTAAAAAAAACCCCAAAAAAATATATAGATATATTTTGATTACAACTTTCAAGCAAAGACTTACCCTGATATAAAAGAATGGTGCTTTTTCGCCCTCTAGTGGGTGTTTGGGGAAAGGAAACGTTGTAAAAATGCAGTTTTAAAAGGGTGATCCTGCACTAATGTTATTTTTAAGGGTAACAAGAATGATTAAGATTATCTTCAGTGTGCGCACTCTTTTGTGAACCGGTTAGCAAAAGGGTTATACTCACTCCTACCTGTCCTCTAGGTTGTTCAAGGTTACCCCATGAGTGTTAGTTCTCCTAATCCAAGTTTGACATATTTTTTTTTTACTAAAAATATAAAATCAAACTTTATTTTGTTAAAATAAGATCCAATAGACATTTAAAATACCAAAAATGTAAAAGATCAGTGATAAAAGAAGGTTAAGAGTTGTAAGAGGAAACAGAGGAGAAAATATAGGTGGAAAATGGCCTAATGTTTCACCAGGGTGTTGCTTTATCTTCTTTTTCTTCTTTCTCTGTCTTTTATCTCTCCCTCTACCGACCCTGCCAGTTTCTTATTTTTCTGTCTCTCTGTTTTATTATTATTTTTTTCTTAATCTCTCTGTCCCTTTTCCACTTTCCTTTTTTTTCTTCCCTCCTTGTGTCTCTTTCTGTCTCTCTCTTGGTCTGCCATTCCCTCCTCCTTCTCTCTCTTCCATGTTCCTTCTTTTTCTCTCTGTCTCCCTCTGTTTTCTTGTGTGCTCACTCTTCACTCGCCCCCCTGTCTCTCTCTCTCTCTCTCTCTCTGTCTCCCCCTCTCTCTCTTTGTCTCTCTCTTGCTCTCAAGTGCTCTGACAACGACAGGTCAGCTGATGGTGGAGTTTCCTTTAGACCTGGATCTGTCCAAGAAGTTGATTATGTCCTGCGAAGTGGGCTGCAGTGCCGACTTTCTCATCGTTGTCTCCATGTTGTCTGTTCCGACCATCTTCTACAGACCCAAGGTTTCCTTTCACTTTTCTTACAAAGTAATCTGACCAAAAGTTTGTGGACACCTCACCAGCACAACGACATCAGTGTTTCTTTACAACAAAGTCTGAAGTGCACTTATCTAGAATGTCTTTGCATTGACGGTTTTCCCTGTCATTTTCACTGAAACTAAAAGACTTACTCACTGTTCCAGCATGACAATGACCCTGTGCACAAAACCTATAAAGTCCATACTTGAGTATGTACTACATTTAGTTTGTATTTCCTAATTACAAAGGAAGTATTTTCGGTATAGTATGATTATGGGAGTTAGGAATAAAATTCGGACGTACGTTTACCATGTTTATAACGTCACTTGACGTGATGTCATAACAGTGTGAATATTTAAAAGTGTATAATGTTTAACAAGTGCAGTTGGGCTTAAGGAATAGAAAAGTGTCCATTGTATGCGTGCTACAGAATCTGGGCCAAAGTATTAGATCATCCAGAAACTCTTTACCTATTTTTTTTTTCGCCATTTAAACAATTGAAATTTAAGCTGCTGTGATGTCGAATGTCACGTGACCATATCAACACGGCGGATTTAGTGCATACTTGAAGATGCATGAGATTTTGGATGCAGCACACATCTGGAATGTTTGAAAAATACATAGAGATGAAATGAGCAGATGTCCCAACACTTTTGTCAGTATAGTGTGTAGATACATATTTAGGAAGGTATCTGATTACTGTATGTTGTCCTGTTTCTTTTGTTTTAGGGCAGCGAAGAGGAGAGTGACCAGGTGAGGGAAAAGTTTGCTGTACCTGAGAGAGATCACCTGACCTACCTGAACGTCTACCTGCAGAGGCAGAACAACAACTACTTCAGCATCTGGTGCAACAAGCACTTCATCCACACCAAGGCCATGCGCAAAGTACACATTCCACCATACCTGACTGATGATCTGCTCAGATTGATTATGGGCTTCTTACTTTCTTATTTGTCCAGATAAATATTTCAAATTTTCAATTTGTCTAATTTGTCCAACTGACCTTCTCAATTGATTTTATTTGGTCAGGTGAACTTCTCAATTGATCTCATTTGTCCAACTGAACTTCTCAATTGATCTCATTTGTCCAGTTAAACTTTTCAATTTACCTCATTTGTCCAGCTGAATTTTTCATTTATCCAACTGAACAATTGACGATTAAGGGCCATGATTAGGGGCCTATCAGTGAAGGCTTGTTGGTGCTGGAAATTAAACCTATTATCTTAAGCCAACACATTAACCACTAAGCTACCCCCTCCCAATTTAAGAATAATTAAAATGTATTCCAGTTCTCTATGCACCTTTTGCTCCCTGATTTGTATGCACATTTTTTAGTCTTTCCAGTTGAAATATTCCGGTTGACTGTTTAGGAGTTTTCTATTCCAAACTGGTGTTTACATTTTTCAGTCAAAATCATTTTCTAACACAACTTGTTTATTTCTGCGTGAATATTAAAGATAAAATTTTAGTAAAGATGAGCCTTGTCGTTTAATCGCGCTATGTGACGGCGTGAGTATGTCCTGTTGCTGAAATCTTTTATGAAAAGAAAATTTTCCATGGCAGATTCTAGTGGAAGTGTGTGTATATATAGTTTGTGAAATTTGGTGATTACATGAACGTACAAACTGGGAATGCCATGTCACCTTCACCCCACCAGCTCAGTCTTCGGCATGGGCTAAACCCTGATTACATCACCTACCACCAAGGTATCGTCTGCCCCCCCCCTCTATAATTCATATTTACTGCTCTAATTAGTTCAAATATTAATCTCACACACACATCAATCCTTATTTTATGCATCCTTTCAGCTTTTCTCACATTTGCAGATAGACAGATTGATTTATCGATTGTTTTATTGATCCCTGAGGGAAGTCGTTTTGTCACTGCGGGAAAAGATGCTGAATACGAAGCATCTGATTATAAGGACGCTGCAGGCGTTCACAAGGACGCCGAGTTCTAGGCAATAAGTACAGACATAAAGAACGGATTTATTATAAGGACAAAGAGACAAAAAGTCGCTGGGTCCGATCAGCAGACATGTGAGAGTTTTAAATATTAAGGGTACAATGTGTGATGTTTAAAAAAAAAAAAAGGTTTCCAAAACTTAACATCACCAAACATCATCTAACCAACAACATATAACGTTGAGGAAATCCGGATATCCAGGACACCACGGAGACCATAAAGCTCAAAGTGAGAGCGCACAGTAGGTAGTAAGTTGTTTCTCGGTTAAGTTGGGTGTTCGTCCAGAATTCGTTCAAAAATTGTTTGTGTTAGAGGAAAGCCAATCCAAGCCAAGCGAAGCAATTGTTGACAACTTCAAACATTTATCCAAATGTCCAAAACAACTCAATGTCTCTGACAGAACAGCAGCTGCATACGAAGAGAGAGAAGAAATAGAAGAGGTTCGCACCGCACAGCTCACAGAACTGTCATTTACTACTGCATCATCATCGTCATCATCAGAAACTCTCACTCTCTGAAAAGCTCAACCATCTTACAGATACAGATTCTGCTTTACTTACATACTGTCTGTCAGGGAAAAAGTTTCATCAAACCTCGTCCTCCATCTCAGACTTTCTCTTTTCTTTCTTTCTTACACTTTCTCTCTCTCTCTATCTCTATCTGACACACTCTCTCTCACTTCATCTCACACTCTCTCTGTGTGTCTCTCTCTCTCTGTCTTACTCTCTCTCTATTTGTCTCACTCTGTCTCACACACTCTCTCTCTCTCTGTTTCTCTTTCTCCGTCTCTCTCTTTGTATTACACACTCTCTCTCTTTGAGCTTTTCTCACCTCTCGTCTTTGCCCAAGAGGAACAGGAATAATATCGACTCCTGGCTGACCTCCATTACTGTATCAGCGACGGTGCGGCACAGGAGACGAGTCTGCCTTAATTTTCTGATTAATCTGAAAAATTAATTTCGACACATCTGCAGCTACCAGAAAAGGAAGAGATTGGTTTTTTAAGATGACACATTATTAATTAATCACTAAATTTATCTCTAAATCAAAGCCGGCTGCCGGCTGCCGGCGGCGACGACCGCATTTAAGGGACAGATCCGAGTTTTGATTTCCGTGACTGCAGGACGTGATAATTAACGTGGCGTTCCCCAGACCACCTCTCAGACACCTTCAGGATTTAAATAAGAAAACGCAATTTAGCAAAGGTGCAGAAATAAAAAGTGTGACTTATTTTTAGATATATATTATATATATATATATATATATATATATATATATATACACACTTCAATCGACATACCAGCTTAAAGATGTTAAATTGTAGCCATAGATCTCTCTGTGCGATTTTAAGAAATTTCTTTCTTTTTTTTTTTGAGAGAGAGAGCTCAGATTTCATAATCAAAAATACAGAAATTAATTTACAGAAGTATTTTTCAATATAGCACATCGTCTGACCTTAGTATTAGGAGTGGAAATGATGAGAAATGTGGAGATAAAATGTATTTAATCTTTGTTTTAATCTATAAAAAATGGTATATTAAAGGAAATGAAATAAAATGAAGTAGTTTTGTAGGTGCTACAAATAAAATAAACTTTAGGTTTACATTCGAAGCTATGGCTGTAATTAAAACTGATTTAAATATGTGGGACGTAAGAAGAATAAGAAGTAAAATTTTTAATCAAAATAAATTTTTTATTTTTAAATCAGTTTAATAAATAGCAAATTAATAAATGGGTTTAAAAACGATCTTGCATTTAAATACCAGCATCACCAAGCTACATATTTTTCCTTGGAGCTGCAGCAGTCCATCTGTACTCGACATTTCTTTATTAGACATTTAATAAGAAGAAATTTGCGTTAAACCTGTACCGAACTTATAAATCAGAGAAATTGTAAATTGTTTAAAAGTTTCAGGACACATTCTGTTTGGTTGTAGATGTGCGAACACAGGATATCTAAAAAAAAATCCACACACACACACACTCCGCTGTCACCCAGATGAGGATGAGTTCCACCTTGAATTCTTTTTAAACTTTCTTTCTAATCATCTCTCAGTTAGATATGTTCTCATCTCTGATTTCTCACATCAGATTAGATTAGATTAGATTAGATTAAACTTTGTCATTGTGTAAGGTACATGTACAGAGCCAATGAAATGCAGTTAGCATCTAACCAGAAGTGCATAAGTGGCTTATTCACGATACATAGCAGTAGTGTGTATTATATGGTATCTATCTATCTATCTATCTATCTATCTATCTATCTATCTATCTATCTATCACAGAAGTGAGTACACCCCTTACATTTCTTGTAAATATTTATTATATCTTTTTATGTGAAAACACTAAAGAAATGAAAGTCTGCTACAATGTAAAGTAGTGAATGTACAGCTTGTGTCCCATCCAAAAAAACTCAACACACAGCAATTAATGTCTAAACCCCTGGCAACAAAAATGAGTACACCCCTAAGAGGAAATGTCCAAATTGGGTCCAAAATGTCAATATTTTGTCTGGCCACCATTATTCTCCAGCACTGCCTTAACCCTCTTGGACATGGAGTTCACTAGAGCTTCACAGGTTGACACTGGAATCCTCTTCACTCCTCCATGATGACGTCACGGAGCTGGTGGAAGTTGGAGACCTTGCTTTCCTCCACTTTCCATTTAAGGATGCCCCACAATAGGGTTTAGGTCTGGAGACTTGCTTGGCCAGTCCATCACTTTTATCCTCAGCTTCTTTAGCAAGGCAGTGGTCGTCTTGGAGTGGTCGTTATCATGTTGGAATACTGCCCTGCGGCCCAGTCTCCGAAGGGAGGGGATCATGCTCTGCTTCAGTATGTCACAGTACATGTTGGCATTCATGGTTCCCTCAATGAAGTGTAGCTCCCCAGTGCCGGCAGCACTCATGCAGCCCCAGACCATGACACTCCCACCACCATGCTTGCCCGTAGGCAAGACACACTTGTCTTTGTACTCCTCACCTGGTTTCCGCCACACACGCTTGACACCATCTGAAACAAACAAATTTATCTTGGTCTCATCAGACCACAGGACATGGTCCCAGTAATCCTTGTCCTTTGCCTGCTTGTCTTCAGCAAACTGTTTGCGGGCTTTCTTGTGCATCATCTTTAGAAGAGGCTTCTTTCTGGGATGACAGCCATGAAGACCAATTTGATGCAGTGTGCAGCGTATGATCTGAGCACTGACAGACTGACCCCCCACCCCTTCAACTTCTGCAGCAGTGCTGGCAGCACTCATACGTCTATTTAAAGACAACCTCTGGATATGATGCTGAGCACGTGCACTCAAATTCTTTGGTCGACCATGGCGAGGCCTGTTCTGAAGTGCAACCTGTCCTGTTAAATCGCTGTATGGTCTTGGCCACCGTGCTACAGCTCAGTTTCAGGGTCTTGGCAATCTTCTTGTAGCCTAGGCCATCTTTATATAGAGCAACAATTCTTTTTTTCAGATCCTCAGAGAGTTCTTTGCCATGAGGTGCTATGCTGAACTTCCATTGACCAGTATGAAAGAGTGAGAGCAATAACACCAAATTTAACACACCTGCTCCCCATTCATACCTGAGACCTTGTAACACTAACAAGTTTCATAACAACAGGGAGGGAAAATGGCTACTTGGACCCAATTTGGACATTTCCTCGTAGGGGTTTACTCACTTTTGTTGCAAGGGGTTTAGATATTAATGGCTGTGTGTTGAGTTTTTTTTTTGAGGGGACAGCAAATTTACACTGTTACCCAAGCTGTACATTCACTACTTTACACTGCAGCAGAGTTTCATTTCTTTAGTGTTTTCACATAAAAAGATATAATAAAATATTTGCAAGAAATGTAAGGGGGTGGTACTCACTTCTGTGACATACTGTATATTATATATATATATATATATATATATATATATATATATATATATATATATATATATATATATATATATATAGATAGTATGATACAGTTAGAGCTCTGCAAAGTGTTTGTGTGAGTAAAATATGGATGGAATAGAGAGAAGTGTAAGGATAGATAGTTATGGATGTATGATACTGTATATAGAGAGTGAATATGAATAGAATATACAGAAGTGTAAGGATAGATAGTTATAGATGGTGCAATGATGCATAATGATTAAGTAGTGCAAAGTACAGAAAGTGGCAGTGCAGTAGTAATTAACACTGTATAATTAGCTGTTCAGTGCAGAAACAGCCACAGGAAAGAAGCTGTTTTTCTGTTTGTGCGGCTCTGGGGCATCGGTAGTGTCTGCCTGATGAAACCCGATCTTCCAATCCAACACCTTTAACCACTGCGCTACCACTTTAGTGACCACAGAATGGATTGAGTCTAAACATTGTGTTCTTGTCTAAGGTCTTTTCTATTTTAAGTTAATATAAATTGTAAGATAAATTTCTCTGGTTGAGATCAATCGTGTTCGAGATCAAGATTCTTTTGATTAAAAATGGAAATCAGTAAATCTTGTAGTCAAACTGGTTTCCTGTAATTCAATTTCTTCTTCTGAACAGGTCCATAAAGATCTGCTTCAGGGCAGGAGGAAAGACGTCCCTATGACTCCTGCACACTTCGGCCTTTAGAGCACCCAAAGCTTCATCTCACTCCTGTCGTACTTCACACTAAACACCAGCAGTGGGGGCACTTGCATAAGAGAAGAGGAGGAGGAGGAGGAGGAGAAGGAGGATGAAGAGTCACTTTAGATTTGTTTTCATGTCTCTGTAATGTGTGAGGTTTTATGTTCCGTGTATTTGCTGTCTTTTTTTTTACACTTTGTGTAAACGGATAAACAGGACTTTGATTTTTATTGTGTGTTTTTGCGATGTGTCTATTTGTTTTACCTCTCCATTAAAATGCATGTGATTGCTAATGATTTAAAATGCTAATGATTTTACTGTGAGCTTTTCTTTAGCCGTTCAGTGGGGTATAAATCCTTGTACAGAATATTCAGTCATTTCATGTTATTTAGTAGAACCAGTTCTACGTTCTTGTGAAAACACCAAAGATACAATGATTTGCATTAGATTTCCGTCTCAACAAAAGTGACGCGTTTATTTCAGCTGGACTGCTGATCAGAAAATTGTGAGTTCAATTACCAGGACCACCAAACTGACACCTCTGGGCCCCTGAGCAAAGCCCCTAAAACCTAAACTGCTCGGTTGGATAAAAAAAAAAAAAAAAGATAAATGTAAGTCGCTCTGAATAAGGATGTCTGCCAAATGCTGAAAAACTAAATGTGAGGAATTAAAACAGTAATTTCCAATTTTCTTTAATTTGAATGATTTGGGGGTCCATGTTGTTTATTTCCTGTTTACAGCTTTGGTAAAAACAAAGGTTTTTAAGAAAAAAAATCATTTAGTCTCTATTGTAAACTTTTCTGTCTAGCGGAAGTTCCTCTTTATTGAGAACTCGCTGTGCGTCGCTGCAGTCATCCAAGTCTAACTGTATCTCAGCACAGTAGAGTTTATATCTTCCGAAGCAGAGATGGAGACAATCTACACAAAGCATGAGGGAACAGTGTCGTTTGAATGTAAAGGTGCTCAACCAATTAGCCTGAAATGGTCTAGATCTTCACATTATCATAGAGACAAGGGACTGCTGTACCTTGATATTAGCATTTACATTAAACTTGCCTGATGGTCAGGAAGTGAAAAGAAACAAAATGGTTATTGTCTCAGAAACCTGGGCCGCCTGACCTGATCTTTATAGTTAATATATATTATTATATTGGAACCTAGATTTAACATTTTATAAATTTGTAATCCAACATCTCTTTAAGCTGTGATTGGACCTCACAGCTAATGCAGAAAAGCGAGATGAGGCGAATACGTATACGCAAATTTTATTTCTTTTTTTGTTAAACAAGCCTTACTGTACTGTCAGCATATTAATTAAATCTAAAAATAAGTGCCCCCAGGATGTGCTTCTAGTTTATTTTTTTTACAAACTGATCTTTACTGAATAAAACTGTACTTCTGTATACTTACATATATACCCACATTTGTCACAGTAAAAGTCTTTTGATGAAGACTTTCACAAAAAAAATGCTAGTTTACAATTAAAAAATATTTAAAGAAACCTTTTAGTTAAATAGCAAATATGTAAAAATGTCTTTATTTTGTCACATTTACTGAAATTTGTTTCTTCACATATCCTATCTTAGGTACGTTGGGGTCAGAGCGCAGGGTCAGCTGAAGCAGGAGGGGTTAAGGGTCTTTAAAGACCCAACAGTGGCTGACTGGTGGCGGTGGGCCTTGAACTCAGATCTTCCCAGTCCTCCAGTTAACCACTTAGAGCCTAAACCACTTGAGCCACCACTACCTCATAAACTAGTCCACTTACAGTATGTGTTTCATTTTAGAATGGACTTTTAATAAAAAAAAAAAGTGCTCTAGAAAAATTGTCTCTGGTCTCTTTAAGTCGACTTACAGAAAAGTTCTTAATTGAGTTGCAGTACAAATAAAGTCAAATTTAACGTTTTTTATTATAAACTGAAAAAGTGGTCAAATTAGCGAAAAAGTTTTAAAATAGTTTTCTTCCAAGTCCAACACTAGAACACTGATCACAGCTACTCATTACACAAAGAAGAGTCGGGATTTATACTTTAACTAACCCTCAGATCACCTTTTTTTTACAAGGGTGTTTTGGGTTGTGGTGGCTCATGGTTAAGATGTTGAACTACCAAGCCGAAGATTGTGGGCTCAATTCCCAGCTCAAGGCCCCCAACCCTCAACTGCTTAGTTGGATAAATGAGATAAATGTACGCTCTGAATAAGAGCGACTGCCACATGCTGTAAATGTAAATGTGTTTTAAATTCGTCTGCATAATCAGCACACACACACTTTTAAACGAGGGTGGAAATTTGCTGGAGTTTTCCTGTTTTTCTGATTTCTTGGCTCTGTACATTAAGCGTGAGATTTTATGAAGTCGTTGTTTTGTCTGGTGTAGATTAGAATTGGTCTCTTGCACTCCTTTAATAGGGACAAATCTGTAGTACAGGCTGACATTTGAAAAATCCCTGGACTGCATGACGCTGGCAGGCGTCACCTTTATAAGCAATTTATGCTGGAGGCCTAAAAGGAATTAAAATGGCGTGTGTCACCGGGGATGAAAGTCTCAGGATTAGGAGTAAACCCGGACTGTGGGGAGGATTGAAAATGCTCAAGCCTGTTGACTTCGCTACTTTTCGGGACAGAAAAAGGAGAAAGTGGTAAAAAGACATCTCTCTCTGTCTGAGACACTTTAGGAAAAGTGATTACAAACCTAATAACAGCACAAAGGCACTGGATAAGGAAAAAAACACGGTGTGGGTGCAGTTTTAATTAACCCTGAGCTTGTAATGTCCTGATAAAGACAAAGAGCGCCGCCGAGCTTTTCTCCTTCTTTCTTGTCATTCACAATACCTCTGTCTGCTGCCTGCCAGTAATGAACAGCCTTCTGGGATCCAATTACAGCACGACTCCATCTGAGGTCTGCTCCAGACGCAACTGCGGCCTGATCCTCGTCTCGCGCCTTTTTTTTGCCCCTCTCTCTGCTGCTGGGGACACTCGATTTGTTTAGATTTTTTTTAAAAAAAGGCGCAGATTTTAAATCACCTGCTCACAAGGACAAAAACCCACAACATGAGTTGCAAAATAATAGACATACATTTATTAGCAAAAACATTTGTAGGAAAAAAGAGACAAAATATGAATTATCCTAATACTACTGGGTTTATTTTAACTAGGAAGTGATGAATGACTTCTTATTTATTAAGAAGGGCATGGCACAGATTATCATCCACAGAAAGCTACTTACCATGAGAATGTTTAAGATTTTTGCAAATGAATCAAGTGATTTAAGGGTGAGCTTTAATTGGTTTGTTTCAAATTTGATAAACCCTCCCACTTTTAAAAAAAATATATTTTTAGGCTCATGTGATTGGAGTGTTGCAATGTAAGTAATGCTTCCCTCTAGTGGACAATAGTATTACAGCCTTCATTTCCGGTTGAATCCGGTTGATATAAAATTATTTGAATGATTATCTTCATGACTTAATTACTGATAACAAACCACATTAAACTCACATTTACTGATTCAGGCTATATTTATGAAATTTTTCCCACAGTCGACTTTAACATGAACATTTTTAATATTTTAGCTAGCACTAATGTTACAGTCCTGCCTTACTCTCACATTTGTTTTTTAGTTTGTTTGCCCCCACTCCAGATTTTCAACACCAGCCATACTTGATTCTGATTGGTCTGATTTTTTTTTTTTAATTGCATTTTTCTCTAAAGCTGTTTTGTGATGAAGTCTATTGTTAAAAGTGCTCCACAAAGAAAATTTAACTAAATGGAAATGTTTAAGAAAATAACTTTTTTTTTAACCAGAAAGATTTACAAATATATACAAACATTATATATGATTATATACATCATATATCATCCTTACCACTAATTACTCAAACATGATTTCATAATTTATCTAAAATTTATATGAAGTATTTATATGAAGGATTTATATGAAGTATAAATTTTGAATTCCTGTAACGAGTAACTAGGATCAGTGTTCTAGTGTTGGACTAGTAAGTGAACTGTTTTAACACTTCTTTAATAAATCGGTCAGGTAAACTTTGATTCTTCTAGAAGACTTTTCATCATTAAAGTCCCCTTCGAAGTAAACTGATATAATTACTGTTAGGATATTAGTTATCAGTTCTACTGTTAGTTAATCTACTTTCAGTTTTATTTAGGTAAAAAACATCATAAACTTCATGACTTCGACTAAATTTATTTTGTACTGATTTTTATTTTGTGAAAAAATTTTCAAGTCTGGAAAAATACACTTTTAAGTCAGTTGAATTCGGCAGTATAAAAGAGCAAATTGACTCCAACTCGTCTGTAGATTCATCAGTATAAGTCAAGTATATTTAAATATCAAATTTTAGTCTATATTTGATCAGTCTATAAAAAATAAACTATTAGAATAATTATTATACTCATTTTTTTTAGTTAACAATAAGTAAACAAAACACTTGAATTAACAACTTTTTTTTTTTTTTTAAAGATTTCGTGTTAGATTGTTAGAAAGTTGCGGTCCCACCTGGTTTTAGTTTTAGATGACACACCTAAAAAACAAACCGCTCAGTGAACAGCTGATGCGGAACTGCACACGATTTTAAAACTCAGTGTTTTTTTAGCCATCTAAAAACATTCAACATTCCACCTTAGTGATGCTCTACTTTCCTTATGGGAAAGTTGTGACACCGAGCGCTTAGGAGAATTAACTAAACGCTAAAATTTCCATTTCCAATGATGTAAAGTTCACAGCACAGACTTTCTTAAATCTACAGTCACTATGTTTTATTGCGACTTTACATTTTTACTGCTTCAAACATGACGCTTAAAAAAATTGTGATTGGTTGCTTTGCACATATCAGTCTGATGCCCTCTCAGTAATAAAAGCTGTGATGGACTTCAGACGCTCTGCTGTCAATCTGAAGTTTTGGCTACATGAGAAAATAGCGGTGGATAAGTAACCCAGAGTGTTAAACAAACAATACTATTAAATCTGGGAGAAAAAAAATACATCCTCAGAATCGTACATCTTGTTTTGTAACACAGTATAACAAAAACTTTAATCAACTTACATTTACCTGATTTTTAATTCAACGGAGCAGTTAAAGTTTAAGGGCCTTGCTCAGGGGCCCCAGCAGTGGCGGTCCTGAGAATTACACACACATTCTTCCAAATATCTCTATATAACTTATGAGCTACAACTTTCACTAAAGGAACTATTATAGAAAAAAAAACCAGTAAAATCTGATTGTTAATTAATTTCCTCCAACTTCATATACTAAAGTCTGTTATTCTTTCAATCATCATATAATGACTAGTTGAATAATGATAAAGAATTATTATTAATATTTATATTATTATTATGATTATTATTGGTATGTAACTGTAAAAGGAACAGAAGTTCATGACAGAATTAGTCTTTAATGCTGAGATTTGGGAAATTTCAGAGTGTTTACAATAATTCTTGGATTCTTTTGTCGTTTTACAGACACTTTAAGTGTTGTATATTGAGTGCTGGATAAAGGAGTCTGTTGTTTATTGATTTTTGCCTGGAGGAGAGCAGGACGATGTCCTCGTATTGACATCACGGCTCACAGATCTCTCGAAAGACTCGAACGGCACTCAGTGGCAACCCAAAAAATATTAATAGGGGTATACATGCGCCATGTACACACACACACGCAAAAATAATTAAGCAAACAAGTAAAACAAACAAATAATCAATCAATCAAATCAGTTTCTGTTTATTTTTTTTACCCTTAAAATTTTTTTTTCCTGAAGAATAATTAATTATAGACAGCAATTTTATGTGCAATTTTTATTTTTGGTGGCTGCAGCGCTGCTACATTATTTTATTTCCTTTCACTTTATAAACTTTAATAATTTAAATTCGTATGTCAATTTACAAGTGATGTCCAGCGTTGGATTTGTCTGCGTACTGGACATTTTTGGCTTCCAACACAGAAACATAAATAGTTGTACCAAAAAAAAAATCTAGATTACTGTCCACAGGATTATAATTACTATAACAGTACACACATTACACACTCTGGTCACATGAACAAACAAACCATCACACGAAACGCAGGTACAGCACACAGACTGACTGGGTTTCTGGTTAGACACGCAGATGCGAGTGTTTTTAAAGTCCACACAGTGTGTCTCCACGCTTTGAAAAATGAAAAAAAAAAAGAAGCAAAAATTTTAAATAAAATTAAATAAATTAAAAATGAGGTCAATCACAGTGATATTGTTCTAGTGGAACAGCTTATAAACAAACCCAGATCTCCATCAGCTCCATTTACATCATTTCTCCATCGAGTGTCACAGAGAATCTTTGACTCGTTCAGTGGGGCAAAACAGTGCAGCAAAACTCAACGGTGAAACTGGATCTCGGCGTGGCTCTGCACTCGCACCTCAGCTAAGCTCCAGCCGAGACACCGGAGGCTTCATTCTGTTCATGTCTCCTGCTGATGGCTGAACATCCCTGAGCTGAAACATGACAAAAATAATTGCCAAAGAAAAGTGAAATTGAAAGGCAGGGACTATGAATTTATAAAACTATTCATAAAATCATCTATATTTGAAGCTCTTATCTAAAATTCGTAGATGATATTAATGATGTTTTTATATGAAATGATACACTTATTAAACCAGACTTTGGCAACTTTATCTATAAATTCATCAAACTTATTTGATCAAATAAACTAACTTTATTAGAAGCCTAAAACAGATAAACTGCACTAACCTCATACCAATTTATAAATTCAGCATCATCATCTAAAAAAAAATATTAATCATAAAAACAAATTAAAAATTTTACCCATTTAAATCCATCTGAATTTAAGGAAGATAAAATAATGAAATTTGCAACCTTAAACATTGAGGTTGACATTAAAAACCTGATCAATCTCATCTGAGAAAAACGCAACTCTTTATTTTCGTCATATATACAGTACAGCACAATGAAATTCTTTTTTCACATATCTCAGCCCAAGAAGTTGGGGTCAGAGTGCAGGGTCAGTCATGGAGGGGGTTGGGGGCCTTGCTTTGGGCCCCATAAGGTGGCAGATTGGCTGTGCTGGTGCTCAAACCCCTGATTTTCCAAACAACCCAGTCATACATTGTTTTAAATCTGTTATGTATGTTGTAACTAAATAAAGCATTTTTAAAAACGTATAAGACCATTTAATTGTGCCGTATGATCTTAAAGATTGTTTAAATTGTAGAGGGCGTTATAACGAACCTTAAATATCCCCCATAAAATGTATGCATTTTCCAAAGTGTGAAGGATTATGAAAGCGTTTGCCGTTTATTGTTATAAATACTGTAAATTGCAGGAACCCACGGATGCTTTCAGTACTATTGCTGCTATACATCTCTTAAAGCTGCGCCACAAGGCAGCTGATTAAACAAGCTTTCAGGAAACACGGATGACTTAACCGCAGTCTTCTACAGATATTTCTCTCAGATACGCTAATCAGACGCGCAAGCTGTACACATGATGAACCACAAATCACCTAATACTCAATCATCTCTACTGCGATGTCTATTAAAGAATGTTCTGGTCTTTATGTTTTTCTGTTTGTCCCAAAAAGCCTGTGAGTCACTTCACTGAGGTCGGCGAAGACCAAATTACTTCTGTTATAGGTAAGAGGAAATCTGTCGAGTATGAGCCGGCATCAACTTTACGATGTTGTACACCAAATACAGACATTGTTTGAATCGTTTGGCACAATGTAATGACTTTATTAATTTTTTATTAATTTACTTTATTAAGTAACAGATTCATTAAAATGTCAGCTTACCTCTTGGTGGTCGACTGTGAGTGACATCACTTCCGAATACAAACACGCCCAATAGTATAGTCCCGCCCCTGACACTGATTGACAGGTTTCGGTGTGAGGACTAGGAAATGCAATTGTAAACAGTTGCGTTCACAAAATCAAAAAGCAAACGGTTTGCAACTGTGTTTGGATTATATCACAATTTATGAGTCAACATAAACACCAAAAAACACAAATTTAAATACACACTGAGATTACTTATAAAAATTGTCTGCAATATTCCATATTAACTGTTTAGCCACTCCTGCCTCAATTTGTATTTGGATTACAATTGAAAGTCCAATCAGAATGAAAATGTGCCATGTAAACACCTTAACCAGAACAGAAATACCCAACCTTACTAAGATTTTAATTAAATTGACACAGGTGGGATAAATCTTTCACAATTCGATTAAATGACGAATTTCTACATGTAAAAGACTGGTTCTGGTTACTTTGAGTTTACGTCTTTTTCCGCGCATGCCTGGTTTTGAAGTAATTTCACGGCGAAACACTTGAGAGTTTTGTTTTCATTCCAGGTTGCTGAATTTCCTTATTACAGATATTCATTCACAGGATTCTTCTCTTTGGGGGGGGGAGGGGGAGGAAATTGAAGGCTTGTAAGAAAGCACCGTTATAAAAAAAGCTTGACTTCTTGCACGCCATCTTTTCATGAAAGCATCTTAATCAACAAAGCGGCTTGATTTGTTTATGACTTTGGAAAACTTGTAAACCAAACCATAAATTTAGCAAACTTGTATAAAAATCGTAGCAACACAGAGTACATATGTTCCAATGAAAGGGAGGGAAGTGGAACAGTGAGATTGCAGGGTGAAGAGGTAAAGAAGGTACAGGAGTTTATGTACTTGGGGTTGACAGTCCAGAGCAATGGAGACTGTGTAAAAAGAAGTAAAGAAGAGAGTACAGGCAGTGATATGTGATAGGAGAAGCTAGAATCAAGGGGGAAGGTGTACCAGACAGTGGTGAGACTAGCTATGATGTATGTTATAGAGACAGTGGTGAGACCAGCTATGATGTATGTAATAGAGACAGTGGTGAGACCAGCTATGATGTATGTTATAGAGACAGTGGTGAGACCAGCTATGATGTATGGTTTAGAGACAGTGGTGAGACCAGCTATGATGTATGGTTTAGAGACAGTGGTGAGACCAGCTATGATATATGGTTTAGAGACAGTGGTGAGACAGCTATGATATATGGTTTAGAGACAGTGGCACTGAGGAAGAGACAGGTGGCAGAGCTGGAAGTAGCAGAGCTGAAGATCTTGAGGTTTTCTTCGGGAGTGATGAGGTTGGACAGGATTAGGAGGGGACGGCTCATGTTAGATGTTTTGGAAAGAAAGTCAGGGAAGCACAGATTGAGGTGGTTCGGACATGTACAGAGGAGGGATAGTGAATATATCGGTAGGAGGATGTTAGAAATGAAGCTACCAGGCAGAAGGTAAACAGGAAGACCAAAGAGGAGGTATATATATGGATGCGATAAACGAGGACATGAAGTTAGTGGGTGTGAGTAAAGAGGATGTAGAGAATAGGTTTAGGTGGAGACAGATTATTCGCTGTGGTGACCCCTAAAAGGGAACAGCAGAAAGGAGAAGGAGATATACAACATCAAAAAATGTATCAAACCTAAACAGTGGACATTCAGTAACATTATACACAGATTCATTCATTATAAAACCTCAAGAAAAATTCAGAAACATAACAACTTTAGCGTGTCGCTCAACTCTTTCCTATTCCTGTCTCCCTGACCTGCACTTCCACTACAGTTTGGTTTCTCCGGTGAATCTCGCTCTGCCTCTTTACCTCCCTGCAGCTGCCTGGATCCCGTGCAGCCCCCGAGGCCACGTCACTGCTGCAAACAGTTAAATGTCACGGTGGAGAATTTCCACTTCCTCAGGTATAATGAGCACCGACACACAGCCAATTAAAAGACGAGGATTTCAGTTTTCTCATGCTGAGCTGCATTTAAATTTATTCCTTTTTTAAAATTAGACAAAAAATAAAAGGTTCGACCCTGGAGGGTTGTTGTTGTTGTTATATCTGGCAGCTTTGCATACACAATCGTCTCACTGCCGAATCCTGCGGCTTTGCTAATGCGTGCCCTTTTGTGCTGGTTAATTCCGCCCGGGATAAACAGGGTTTGTGAACGCACGATTATTCGCAATCGCATGTAATTAGCTGGAGAAACAATTAGAGGTGTGAATAACGGTCCGCAGCGACGCGTTAAGAATCTGAAGTGGGAAAATGAGGCGTTCGCGGACACAGAGGAAGGCAAAGCTTATCAAATAAAGCCTGAGAAATGTGAACCCAATGAAATGAGTCAATCATTTAAATGTCCACGAGGAGAATAAATAAGCAATCAGGAGCTCATGTGGAGCAAACAAATGAGCGTGAAAGACAATTAAAGAGAGTCATTTACACCAAGAGCTGAGTACAACAAACACTGGAGAGAGAGAGAGAGAGAGAGAGCGAGAGAAGAAAAAAAAAAAAGTGAGAAAAGAGAAAAGGTTAGAAAGAGAAGGCGAGGGAGAAAAATAGTTAGATAGATGGATGGATGAACAGACGGACAGATAGACAGATTTAAGACTTGGGCACTGGATAGACAGACAGACAGACAGAGAGACAGACAGATAGTATTAAATCTATGAAACTGGATAGATACACTGACAAATAGACCGACAGACAGACAAATAGAAGTCTATGGCACTGGATGGATGGATAGAAGCATAGAAAGACAGACAGACAGACATATAGATAGATAGATAGATAGATAGATAGACAGATTTAAGTCTATGGAACTGGATAGATTGATCGACAGACAGACAAATAGAAATCTATGGCACTGGATGGATGGATGAATAGATAGACAGTTGGATAGACAGATAGACAGACAGTTAAGCGGACGGTCGGATGAAAGTATAGATAGATAGATGATTTTGGGCCTTTAATTGTCTGAAAGTCGAAATAAGACCCCAGTGCGAATGGCACATACTGCGACAGAAAAGGGTTTCTTTTCTGTAGCCCGACAGATGAACCGACTCCACAGCACACGCTTTCAAAGGCAAATCAAAGTTATTAACTATTCAATCACATAAAAGGAGGTGACGGCGTGAAAGGTTGCGGACTGAAGCACTTTCGCTTCAATGCATTAAGAGCCGCTCTGGAACCGTGTGAAATAAAACAGATTGCCTCCAAGAAAGACGGCTAATAACAGCAATCTGCTCTGAAAATCTAATCCTAACTACCATTTACGCAGCATCCGCATATAACTCCTGCTTTTTTTTTTTATTTCTTGATATCCAAATAAACAGGACAGGCTCTCTATCAGCCGGAGGGATGCTACAGCGGCTGAACCGGAAAGAGCAAAGTGCTAATGAATTGCCGAATTCTTTTCTCGGATGAAAGCATCTTATCAAAGCAATGTTCTTTTTATTTCTTGTTAAAATGTGAGAGGAAAGTGCCTGCAGTTTATGGAAAGAGTGAATGTTAAACCACGAACCAATGAGGCACATGAAAAATCCTTAAACTCGGATAGCCAGACGCTTGCATAACCTTACAAAAACTTCTTTGTCCATTGATGCAGGTTTATACATTAACAGTGTAACAATCAGTTACTGATTTTAGGATATAAAGCAAGCAGCATAAAGCGATCTGTGGGTCCACGCACTTCTTTACAAAGCCAATAGATCTAAATATAAACTGTGTTAAGCTTAATACCCCTAAAAAAAGTGCTGGATGGGTGAGGTGGGGGCTCAGTGGTTGAGTTGGTGGACTGCTAAGCAGAATATTGTGGTCAGCACCACTAAGTTACCACTGCTGGACCCCTGAGAAAAGCCCTTATCCCAGAATTTTTCAGTTATCTGCTGATACCATAAATTTCAGTATTCGGACACCTGCCCATCACATACATTCTATTCCAAAAGGAGTCTCACTCTTCCTCCTGTAATAACCTCTAGACTTCTGTGCAGGTTTTCCACAAGATTTTCAAGCGTGACTGTGTGGATTTGATCATTCAGTCTCAATACTATTAGTGAGATCAGACACTAATGTTAAGGTGAGGAGGTCTGGGGTTTAGGTGGGGTTCCAGTTCATCCCAAAAGGTGTTAAGGGTTAAGTCAGAATCAGTACTTGAGACAGTACAGGACATGAGAGTTCTTCTAGTCCAATCAGAACACGGCATGTCTTCATGGAGTTCACAACCTTTGTGCACAGGGACATTGTCATGCTGGAACAGTGTTGTGTCACACTTAGAATAATTCCTTTGAGTAGATTACATACAAAGTCAATGCAAGACACGGATAGAGGCGATTTGGCGTGACGTGTCTGCCGTAAACGATATTTGACCCACATAAAATTCAAAATCTGAACTAGAGCAGAAACTTTGCATGCCGCACTGTCGCAGAAGCCAATTAGCAAAGAGCCTATCGACACGTCTGTGACGGCAGTCAGAAATGTATGTTTTACAAATAAAAAAAAACATTGTCCAAGTGAGGAGAAAAATATCCTTCGAATAATTTAGCACGATAGGGGATAGTAAAATTCTACAGCATACCAAGCCATTCTAGAATATTGGTTCTAGAATATTGTTTGTTTTTTTTTTGTCCGAGACCCCCTTTTCCCCAAGAAAATATTTTAGGGCCCTCTTCACATTTAATGATATTATTCTTCTTGGTATTTCCTGCATTTTCAGTATTTCTGCACTGTGCCCTGAATTGGTGGGCTCTTCCTCACCTAGGTCCAGTATTTCCGGGTCATTAGTATCAGCTGCTGAAGGTGAATCAGTCATTTTTGTGGAGGATGAATTACAAATTTGTCCATGGATCATTTGTCCATGGATCATTCAGTGGACCCTGAATAAAATAAGCCAATGCAGTATGATCGTTCTCCTTAACGCTACTCACTGCTCAACAATTTGGAAAAATATCACGCAAGCCCTAACAGAGCTCACTGAGGTCCCCTTGTGGGTCAGGACCTCCCTGTTGGAAACTGCTGGTCTAGAGAACCGTATGATTTAGAGTGTGTGGTGGCGGTTTGGGTAAGACATGCTTATGGGTATGTGCTTGGCTATGTTGCCTTAGGGTTAAATATAGGTTACATATTGTAACTGTGGATGTGAGCGATATTCAATTCTAAAGCAACATAGCCTTAATTCAACATGTTCTTAATTTTCCACCTTTATATGTTGATTGTAGTGTTCATCAGCATTACTCCCGAGCGCCAAGCTACATTTAAAGCGTCATAAAATAAGACAGGGGGTTTTGTGCTGCCTTCCGTGCGGTTACATGTTTTCCATTTTAATATTTACTTAATCACGAGCTCCGAGTGTTCACACACCAATCTATCCTCATTCATTTGCAACACTCATCCATTCATCTGTTTAATATTGGGATGCTGTTAAAATGTATCTGAATAAACAACGAAACCTCAAATATGAATCAAGCACATCATTTCCTTATTTGTTTTTATTTTCTCTCTCTCTCTGTTTTTCTCTCTTTCTTTCTCTTTCTCTCTCTCTCTGTTTTTCTCTCTTTCTTTCTCTCTCCCTCTCTCTTTATCTGTCTACAAAAATGATTGACATTTTAACTTAATTTATTAATGATTTTTCTTATTTATTAAGCCAACCTATTTTATCATGTATAAAATGACTTGAAAATGAATAATGTTTAAAAGTAAAAAAAAGGTCAGTCTATCCTTCTCTCTCTCTGTGCGTTTCTCTCTCTCTGTTTTTCTCTCACTTTCTCTCTCTCTGTTTTTCTCTCACTTTCTCTCTCTCTGTTTTTCTCTCACTTTCTCTCTCTCTGTTTTTCTCTCTCTCAGTCTCTTTCTGTTTTTCTCTATCTCTTTCTCTGTCTTTCTCTCGCTCTTTCTCTCTGTTTTTTCCTACCGCTCTCTCTCTCTCTCTCTCTCTCTTTCTTAACCTCTGTCTTTCTCTCTATCTCTCTGTCTCTCTCCTTCAGACCCCCTGGCTCTCTGAATGTCTTTGAACATTAACTGAGCTTCATTTAGTCACACAGCTCTGTTGAACGAGCAGTGTGTGGTAATGTGTGTGTGTATAATTTTCTACCTCCATGCTCTTGGCTTGCTGTGTTTTTCGGAGTGATTAGTAGTGAGAGTCCTGATCTCCGGCGTGATTATCCACTTAATATTCTAGTAACTGGTTTCTTCGGCAAATCTTAGTTAAGTTTAATAAGTGTAGCACTTTGAGTAGGTCTGTGCCTCCAGCACTGACATTTACACCGCTTTAGATTACAGGATAGCGTGCGTGTGTGTGTGTGTGTGACAGACAGGATGTGACAGCAGGTGGTGAACCCGGTGCTGAAACAGAACCCAAGTGGGTTCAGCTGCTTTGCAGATCATTTTACATTTACATTTTTGACAGATGTCCTTATCCAGAGCGACTTACATTAAACTCATTTTACATACAACTGAGCGGTTGAGGGTTAAGGGCCTTGCTTAGGGGCCCAGCAGTGGTAGATTTCGATCAGCAGTCCAAACTGTTTAATTCTAATATCAATTTTTTTTTATTCGCCAGTCAAGATAATAACTTTAATTCCCATTTCTGGACTCCAGAGCAAGGCCAATAATCCTCAACTGCTTAAAAACATTGCTTATTTCACAAACATTTGAACAATTTCAGTAGTTGGCCAAATATTATATATATAAATCAACATTATAAAACTAAAATAAAAACGACCAATGAGCTTTAAAGTAGATGCAAGTAAAAATCTCAAAGTAAAATTTGGTTTCAATTCGGTGCGACTGACCTTTTATGGAGTTTTGGGGATGTGGCTATATACAAATAAGTTCCTACTGTAGGACATACGTTGGATATGCGCACAGAAAGTCTGCGGAGACTTTTGTAAACATGGCGAATATTTGAGTTTCAAGTGAGTCTTTGACTTAAACTAAGACCGGGAACACAGTAAGTGCTGTTTTCTTTCGAGCACCTGGTGGTGATGGTGCGAGTGCTCACAGTGCAGGAGGCTGACGGCTGCTTGGCTCTCTCATGCTCGGGGTCCGAAATGCCTACAACAAACAACCAAATCAGGAAACGTGATTTGAACACAATAACAACACTGTTATAACATGATAATAACACATCTCTGTTCTCTGACATCGTGGAGTTTCTGACGTTGCCCGTTTAAATCTGAGGCGCATATCTAATGTAGCAAACTGTACACAAATACACTCGAATTCACAACTTAGACACAGTGATACCTAATACTTTGTGTAGAAATATAAATTTCTAATCAATAAATGCTGCCTAATGTAGGTAAAACTGCAGTTATATTTAATTGAGTTATGTGACTGATGTGCTTGAGTGACATTCCACTTATTTAGATAGTAATTAACTAACACTAATTAATCAATGATAACATTAATAATACACAAGGACTCACACAACCCACTACACGCATAACCACACTTTTTATTTTATTGCAGTCACTTTATATAGACACAAAGTTATATACTTTACAGTATGTTTTTTCTATTTTATTTACATTTATTTTATTTTATTTTGTCTTTATTCTATTTTTTTCTGCCATAATTTGATTTAATTTAATTCACTATATGCTGTACTGTGTATAATCATGTATGTTAAACATAAAACTAGAATTATACAAACAATAACTTTGTTTGTTGTTATCATTATTATGATTTGATATAAAATGGTAGCTCAGTGTTGGACTCACCGGTTATGCCACTTGCTAATTAATTACTAAATAACCCATATTATATATTAATTATTATTATATACAGTGAAAATCTAAAAGCAGCTGGGTGATGCAGCGTGATAGCCACATCACATGACATCACAGACCGGCAGCAGAAGTTAAATTTCATTCATCACCTGAAATATTCATTATATTTATTGAAGGTCTGTGTTTGATATAAGTGAGTTTGTCTATTTTTTAGTCCTGTTTTGTTGAAATGTGAGAGTGATTGATCATTGCCGCCAAATCGAAAATGAAAGATAATTAAAATAAAAACTGGACAGCTGGGAGTTAAGGGCCTTGCTTAGGGTTCCACAGTGGTGGCTTGGTGGTGCTGGGAATCAAACTCTGGCCTTTCTGGTATCAGTCCAACACCTTAACCACTAAGCCAACACTTCCCACCACCATGTCAACTAACCGGTGGGAAAATTGCACTTCGTTACAACCCTAATTTTAAGACCTAAATGTTTAAACTTAAATTAAACAAAAACGACACTTTAAACTTGAGTCTTATATTAAAATGCATCTTCATGAATATGCTGTTCATGTAAACAACCACACTCCAAAGTCCTTTTTCTACTAATTTGGTTTGCATAAATGATTTGCATACTGGAACATGATTGGCTCTTACGTTAGACCAGCTACTTGTTTGCTGATGATTTTCAGATTCTCCAAACCCAAAAACGTCAAAAATGTACATAAGGAGAGCAAATAATAGAAGCTGTAAATATACTTTGTGTCTCTCCGCCTCCATTCGTGGCTCGTCGAGCTCCGCCCTCAGTCTCCGGATCTCCGTCTGCAGCTTCTCCACGCTCTCCTGTAAGTGACTGACAGAAGAAGAGACGTGATTATGCATCTGACACTTCTCCTGTTTACCACAATCACTGCTTCCACCACCACTTACTCTTTTTCAGCAGTGAGGTGGATGATCTTCTTGCTTTGGTCTCTGATTTTCAGGCCCAGATTCTCGCTTGCTTGCCTGGTGAGACACACGTTACAAACACTTATAAGAACTGGGCTCATCGTAAAACACTTTGGTAAAAAAAAAAAAAAAAAAAAAAAAAAAAAGAGACAGAGGCGACTCAGAGGAGACACAGAGGAGATTTAGAGAAGACACAGAGCAGACTCAAAGGAGAAACAGAGGAGACACAGAGGCGATTCAAAGGAGAAACAGAGGAGACACAGAGGAGACTCAGCGGAGACAGGGGGGAGACTCAGAGAAGACACAAAGGAGATTGAGAAAAGACACGGAGCAGACTCAAAGGAGAAACAGAGGAGACACAGAGAAGATTCAAAGGAGAAACAGAGGAGACACAGAGAAGATTCAAAGGAGAAACTGAGGAGACACAGAGGAGACACAAGAGTGGATACATTTTAACCTTAAGAGGCTCTGTGGTTTTAAAAGGGTGATAAAGTGAGAAATCTAAATTCTCTTGATATAGTTACTTCAAATATGACAATTAGCCACAAACAGTGAAGGACATAACACGTTTCCCCGTTTCTGATGTTTGATGACGTTATTCAGTTTTTACTGTTTCTGATGCAGAAGAGAACAGATCGACTGAGAATCAGATGTAACAATATTTTTCCAATTTTTATAACCCCTAAACAAGGTATAAATATTCGTTCTGTATATTGGGCGTCTCTCACATAAACATGCAAATAATTAGCATCGGTTCTAATAATAACTATATCGGATCTTGAACAGGAACAGCGCTGCACATAACAACACAAAATTAAAGACTAAAAAGTTTAATATTTAAATCAGAAAAACTTGCTAATGAATGAAAACGATTTTCTGGTGGCGAAAAAATAAAGTTGCTGACTGGAAACTTCAGATTGTGTGTAAATGTGTTCATTGTCTGTATTTATGTTTCTTCAACTTGGTGATGCAAACTTACTTCTGCTCTTTGACCCACTGGTTGACGTTGGTGACCACCAGCTCGCTCTCTCTGTGCAGACGAGAGCTGTCAGTGCGGGCGTCGGCCAACGCCTGCCTCAGGACCTCTGCCTCGCTCACAGCTGCCCTGTACTTCTGTTCTGCAGAGTCCAACTCGGTGTGCAAGCTTTCCAACTATACGGCACACACACACACACACACACACACACAGAGTTGTTAAGGTTATAGAAGCCTTCAGGAGAAAGCTGAGTGCGTGTGTATGTGTTTAACCTGAGCTACTTTGGAGCGGTAGTTCTCTCTGAGGGAGGTGACCTCCACCTTCAGAAGTAGCAGTTCCTCCTCTCTGGACTCCAGAGTGACGAGCTGCTGTTGACCCCAGAGCTGAGCGCGTCCCAGCTGGCCGTTTAATTCAGCCAGACGTGTCTCCAATGCCCGAATCTGGAATAACAAGACGCCGGGGATACATAACATGGAATCCGTTCTTGTTAAAGTCAAGTGTGTGGATTTAGGAGTCAGTACCCGAGCAATAATCTGAAAAACGGATCAGTCGTCTTTTTCTCCTTTTCCTGGCTGTTCCCTTCTAGGGGCAGCACAGAGAATCATCTGCCTCCACTCTACACTCAACTTCATGTCCCCATTTCATCACCTCTATATCCATCCTCTTTGTCCTTCCTGTTTGTCTCCTGCCTACAGCTCCATGTTCAACATTCTTCTACCAATATTTCCACTCTCTCTGCTTTACACGTCCAAATTATCTCAATCTTTACTCTCTGACTCTGTCCTCGAAACTTCTAACATGATCCGTCCCTCTGATGTGCTTGTTCCTAATCCTGCCCAACCTCATCACTCCTACCCAAGAAAACCTTGACATCATCTCTGCTTCCTCCAACTCTTCTACCTGCCTCTCCCTTAGTGCCGCTAGATAAACAAGTCAAATTTCATCACGAGTAACAATGTTTAGTTTTTTTTTAAGCTACGCCGCTTTTCGCTACTTCTGCATATGAGTCGTCTCTCCCGCGGGATCTTCAGACAGTAAAGGGTCCATCGTATATGTTTTTAAAAATCCGGGAACTTTTTGCATACTGTAATTCTCATAGGAGTATATAAATTCTAGGTATAAAATATATATTTATATATAAACAAAAGTAGCTATTTGCACTGAAATAGCGTCATGGATATAAGAAGGTTCCCTGGTGTTGGGAAAGTGGTTAAGGTGTTGGACTGATACCAGAAAGGCCGGGGTTCGATTACCAGCATCAACAAGCTACCACTGCTGGGCCCCTGAGCAAGGCCCTTAACCCCAGTTGCTCAGTTGTATAAAGAGATAAATGTAAGTCGTTCTTGATGAGGGCGTCTGCCAAATTTTGTAGATGTCGCTGGTGTTAATTAAATCAGTGTAAAACGCGTTGTTGAGACTCAGATTTAATTCCGATACTCTAACCGGCAGATTTAGTCGGATATCAGGAACATCAAACAAACAGATGTGACAAGAGAAGCTTTAATTAGGGGAAAAAAAACGTAGACTTGTTTCTAATTTATCAATAACTGCTAATTGGGGCATGAGGAGGGTGGTGGTGGTAAATAAATAACCCTTAAGTTGAATATGTTTACTGGTTTTTGTGTCCAGGAGATGATGTGTGATTAGTGTAACAAAATACTCAATATATGTATTTTTAGATATAACTAAATATATCGAATCATTTTTAATTGACTGCACAACTATATTATCCCAGACATTCAGTCTTTATTAACGAGGAAAAAAAAAAAAAGGAAAGTAGGCAGTCAGGTTGGCTGTGTTTGTGTGTTCGTGTGTGTGTGTGTTTGTGTGTGTGTGTGAGAAAGAGGCAGAACAGGAAAGTGTGTGGGAGAATACTGAGAAGGTCTCACAATGACCTTTGCACAATTCCTGAGATCATGCGATGTAGAAAAGAACCAATAAAGGTAATGAAAAAAAAGCAAAGGCAATTAAAGTAGTGAGAGAGCGCTGTGTGTGTGTGTGTGTGTGTGTGTGTGTGTGAACTCAATGGCAGAATTACAGGCACAGAAAATGCACCCATACCTTCATGCACACATACATCATTACAAAATGGTCTATATATAAAAAGGCAGGTAATGCACACACACACACACACACACACACACAAACAAACCCACACGCTTTAAAAATATAAATGCTATCAATGCAAACAGGTAGAAATGTATCTTCCTCATCTTTTCTCATTATTGGCCCTCATGCTATTGTGTTCTGCATCGCCGGCAGCGATCGTTAGCGGCCCTGCGCTGATCCGGCTGCAGCGCAAGCAATTATTTTTAAAAGGCAGAACCAAAAACAGACAATTAACACACGGCACGGCACATAATACCAACACCTAATCATTACTCCTGCAATCAGGACCAAGGAGAAAAAAAAGGAGGAAGAAGTAGCCGCTCCTGATAGGGCTCCTGCTTCAGAGTTGTTTTTTGCTGTAGGAGACCATGAAATGACAAGAAAAAGAGAGAGAGAGGGGAACACGCTCCTGATGGGGCGTCTGAGTTTTTTTTAGTTGAAGGAGATCATGAAATAACAAGGCTGAGAGAGAGAGAGAGAGAGAGAGAGAGAAAGAAAGAGAAATGATTGACACTGAAAGAGACAGAGAAAGAAAAAGTGAGATGAGACAGATAGAGTTAGACAGAAGAGTGAGACTGAAAGAGAGAGAGAGGAGGAGGGAGGGAGGGAGAGAGAGAAAGAAAAAAGAAAGAAAGAAAGAAAGATGGTTAGAGAGTAGAGTGTAGAGTGAGACTAAAAAGACAGAGTGAGAGGCAGCGAGAAATGAGACTGAAACAAGAGAATGCGAGAGAGTGAGTGAGAGAGAGCGAGAGATGAGAGGCTGAAGTTCAGACACTGAAATGTTTGTATCACATCAGAACAAACAGCTGTTTATTTTATTACACATTCGAAACACCGGATAAACAACAACTGTGCAGTGCATAAGTATTTACCCCTGGTTTGGCACCTGTTTGCGATTAAAGGTCGTTATTTTATATAAAATATTTAATTATTGTAGCTCATTAAGTCCTGCCACAGAACAATTCCACCAGACCATTATGGTTTAGTTATATATATATATATATATATATATATATATATATATATATATATATATATATATATATACTGTGTTGCCAGTCCTTTCTTTATAATATAAACAGAATGCAATAAGAAAAAGAGAAAACAATGAGTTAAACACAGTAGAGTTGCATGTAAAATAAACAGAAATCAAAGTCAGGGTTGTGACGTCCCGCTATGCCAATGACCTCAGAGTAACAGGACACAGGACACGATCACGTCCAAGTAGCAGGTTTTAGGATTTAAATGACTTTAATTTAATTATTGGTTTCAGTTTCTATTCTAAACAGAGAAACCCAAACCGGAGCAAAACATCCCAGAATATGGAAAAAATACTGTAAAAAAAAAAAAGGGAATCGTCTGAAAACAACTATGGCAGATATTTGCCTTTGCTGTGACCTTTAACCTGCTTAGCTCAAATCTAAAATTAAACTAGCTCATCTCATCACAATGTACATGAGGGTCGGGGCCTGTCTTTAGACTAGGAAAGGAAACCAGACAGTCCACTGACAACTTCTAAAGCATGAGGAGAACATGCATTTACATTTTCGCCATTTATCAGACGCGCTCACCTGGAGCAACTTACAGTTATCCTACAGCGGTTAAGGGCCTTGCTCAGGGGCCCAGCAGTGGAAGCATGGTGGTGCTGGAATTCATATTCATCAACAGTCCAACACCTTCACCACTAAAGTACCTCTTCCCTCATGCAAGCTTAACACACACACAAATTTCACTTGAAATAAAAATGCAAATTTCAAAATTTGAAAAATTCAATTGTCCAAGTTGTAAAATGACAAAATGTGAAAAATTGTTTAATGGGGTGAAGACTTATGTTTGGCTAAATGTGTATTTGTGAGGGAATGTATATTTGACTGCTGTTTGGGAGGTTTAGGTTCAAGTCCCACCAGCTTAACTGCCACTGACTGGCCCTTGAGCAAAAACTGGTAGCTGTGTTGACTTGCAATTTACTGCATTTTGTAGAGCGACTGAGCAGTAGAAGGTTAAAAGCCCGGCAGTGGCAGTTTGGTGGTTCTGGGATCAAACCCATGATCCTCTGATCACCTTAATCAATAAGCCACAACTTGCCTATGGTTTCAATTTCCAGCATTACCAAGCTGCCATTGCTGGGCCCCTGAGCAAGACCCTTAACCGTCAACTGCTCAGATGAATAAAAAAAAAGAAAGTTTGGATCAGCTGAATACAGTAAACGTAATTGTCTGTGAGTGTGTTGTCTTTAGACAGGAAACAGGACACGGTTTAGTATCACTTGTCTCACCTCGTCTAGCGAAAGGCGGCTCTGACTGCGCAACTGCTGCAGCTCTGTACTCAGTTCTGCGTTTCTCTCTTCCTGCTGGATCAGACTCTGCTGCAAACGTGTCACCTCCTGCTTTCGCTCTGACAACTACACACATACAAAGTATATAGTGCAGCAATAGTGTAACTGTATTAGGAACATTAATAATAAGAGTAGTAATAATAGTACTAGTAGTGATAGTAATTGAGGTATTAACAATAGTAATACCGATTATAAATATATATAAATAACGATTGACCGATCCTGATTCAACTAATTCACAATATTATATTTATTGGTTGTTTCAAGTTTTTTGGTAACAAAAGTAAAAGTGTTATTATCTTGTCTATACCTGCTTATTTTCTAATTTGGGGTCACAGGGACCTGCTGGAGTCTATCCCAGCCGTCTCTGAAAGGGCGAAAGGCAGGAGGGGGACACCCTGGACAGGTCGCCGGTCTATCACGGGGCCACACACACTCACACTCACTCCTATGGGCAATTTAGAATCACCAATCAATCTAACATACATGTTTTTGGACTGTGAGAGGAAACCGGAGAACCCGGATGTAAACCCACACAAGCATGGGGAGAACATGCAAACTCCACACAGAAAGACCCGTGCTAGGAAACCGCACCCGGGACCTTCTTGCTATGAGAGAACAGTTTTAACCCTGCTGCTATTAAATAAATATTAAATAAATGTAAAATTTGTTAGCATTAGTAGTTATAGCAGCAGTACTAGTATTAGTATGTTCAAGCCCCAGCACCACCAATCTGGCACTGTCGGGCCCTCAAATAAGGCCCTTAACTTCTCCTGTACCATAACTAACTTTAAGCTCTGCACCAAACTTTTTAGCTGGGATATGCAAAAAAATAAAAATTCCACTGTAATGTACGTAACAGTATTTGGCAATATTAAGGCAGCTGTTTACCTCTTGAATCAAAGTCTCCATGCGAGCGTCTCTCTCCTGCAGCTGCTTGCGATTGTCTGCCTCTGCCTCCTGCAGCCTGAGGGTGGTGCTGTGTAGCTCATGTAATTGGTCCTGTAGCTAACACACATACATAAAAAAGAAAAAGACAAAAAGACAATCAGTTGTGGAATACAATTTCTGCTGCTGATGCCGCGTGCCAGGGCGTAATTTAATGCGAACAGCCTCAGGGTTTTGCTCGCACGTCGATCGTGCTGATCGAAGAAAATTAAAGAAGGAAGAAAACTTCAGATGTGATGTCATATCACCATGTGCTATCGATATTGCTGGACTCGGTCGAGATCGACTATAACATTTAGCAAGAATACTGTCTAAGTCTGAGACAAATCCAAGTCAGAAACAATAGAAAAACGTCTCAAGTATGGTTTTTGATCGTATGCTGATGTTAGAGATTGTGTTTGTTATGTAACATTACATTTTGAAAGTAAGCAAAACAATGATCGAGACTTTTATATAGAATATCCCGCTCAGAGTCACAAACCAGATCTAGCTAACCGGTTACTTAAGTTAAATGATTTTGTTAAAAATGGCTGGACGTGGAGGCGTGGCTAAATTCATAGACCTGTGCTTTTAAATACGTTTATAGGCAGAGCGATTTCTTTAAAACTATTTGTTTGGTGTGTAATGACAGGGGTTTGCATATATTCTCTGTGTGTGTTTGTGTGTGTGTTTGTGTACCTGGTTCCTAGCTGATTCCAGGTCAATCCTGAGCTGATTTCTCTCTGTCTCCAGATTGTCCTCTTTCTGACGTGTCCTCTGTACCCAGTCCAGCTGTTCCTGCTGTCGGACCTGTTCTTGTGCCAGCTCCAGTCGCAGAGCCTGAGCAGTCACAGAGTGTTCCCTCAGCTTACACACACACACACAAACACACACGTCTGGTTAGCTATCCTTGTGGGGACTCTCCATAGTTGTAATGGTTTTTATACTGTACAAACTGTATTTTTTTATCCCCTAACCCAAACCCCTAACCCTAAACCCTAACCCCTAACTTTTGTACCCATGGGGACCTCAATTTTGGTCCCCAGTGTGACATGAGTCCCCATGAGTCTGTGTGTATATTCGGGTTTAGGTCCCCATCAGGATGTATAAACCTGTACACACACACACATAACACAAACACACACACATATACATACATATATATTATATATATATACATATATATATACACACACACACACTGGATGACTTACAAAAGTGCTTGGTTATTTACTTGAAAGAAAAAAGCATCCTTATGCTTGTGTACAGCAGTTTATGTCTGGACATTTGAGTGAATCTGGTGTTACAGGATCGGGAGCGGGGAGTTGCACAAGGTTATTTTGCAATTAATGTTTAACACAAGACATGGGTGTGCCAATTTAGCTATTCTTTACTAATAAATTAACGGGCTTATAGGAAGCATTGAGGCTTTAAAGCTGCAGGAAGCAGCCGGAAAGCAAACCAACGATAAAACATGGATTATATCCTGAAATGGCAACAAACTGAACAAGCACAGGCTTAAGTGAGTGCCTTGGAATCGACCAAAAAATACGGACAGGAATTAAAGTACAGTAAGGAAAAAAAATGGTTTGATCCCCTGCTGATTTTGTTCGTTATAACAGTGAGAGACAAAAGAACAACAAAAACATCCAGAAAAACACATTTTTAAAAAATGTATTTGCATTTTAATGAGTAAAATAAATATTTGATTCCTTGTCAGTCAGCAAAATCTTGAGTCAGCTGGGACGAGAGTCACCAAGTAAACAATTGGTAACACATACTACGCCATGAAGGACTCAAATTCTGCAGCGCCCAAAAGGTCCCCTTGCTCAAGATAGCACATGTACAGACCTGTCTGAGAAAGGACATCTGAATGCATGTTTGACAGCGGGGATGGCGTCATAGGATTGGTCATTTTCCAAACATTGTGGGTGTTTTGCTGCTAAAGGGACAGGACAACATCAAAGTGACAATGGACTGGGCCATGTGCCGTCAAATCTGGGGTGAGAATTATCATTCCTTAGTCAGTGCATTGAAAATGGGTGGTGGATAGGTATTCCAGCATGACAATGACCTACAACACACAGCCAAAGCAACAAAAGAGTGGCTTGAGAAGAAGCACATTATGGTCCTGGAGTGGCCTAGTCAGTCTCCAGACCTTAACAGAAGGTCTGTCAATCTGTAAAAGTAGCTAAAGATTCGAGTTGCCAAACATCAGCCTCAAAACCTTGATGACTTGGAGAGGATCTGCAAAGAGAAGTGGGCCAAAATCCCTCCTGAAAGGTGTGCAAACCTGGTGGCCAACTACAAGAAATGTTTCTAAACTCTGTGATTGACAACAATAGTTTTACCACCAAGTAATAAGTCTTGTTTTGCAAAGGAGTCAAATAATTATTTCGATCATTTATATGCAAATCAATCATAACTTCTTTTGAAATGTGTTTTTCTACATTTTTTTAATATTCTCACTGTTAAACCCTCCATTAAAATGATAGGCTGATCTTTTCATTGTCAGTGGGCAAACATACAAAATCAGCAGGAAATCTTTTATTTCCTCTACTGTATGTGGAGAGTGTTTGTTCTTTGGGTTTGTGTTCAAGTTTCTAGGTCTCCTTCCAGCTTCTACAAATGTTCCAGTGGCTGGACTCCAGTGGTGACTCCAAATTAACGTTAGAAACCTTGTGAAAGTGTATGTGAACATGTGAATGAATGGTCAAAAGTAGTTAGCAAATCTTTTTACTGCCTGATTATTATAGACCAATGGAATGTTTTGCGATGCCAAGAAACCAGTGTATAGAGATACAGTACAAAAATAAACAGGAGGTTGTGATCACCTGCTCCTGTATGTGTGTGAAGCTCTCTTTGGTGCTGCTCAGCTCCTCCTGGAGCTCCTGTTTCTCCTGCTGCAGCTGTACAGCCTCTTGCTGGGCGCCAAGCAGAGCATGTCTGCTGCTGCTAGCCTCCTGCTTTACCTGCTCCAACTGAGTCCTGCAGGTGAAATGAATGACAGGATGAGACCTGGAACACCATGTATTGGATTTCTGATGCCACTCTGTTACGACCACATTTGGTACTGGCAAACCATAACATAATAAGTGTAGAACTTTCAGTGAGCTGGAGACAGGAAGCCGGCGTGTTTATCACACCACAGTCCACACATCTAATTTGCTATCTCTCTCTTCACCTTTTAATCAGGCTCGGGGAAGCGCACTGGGTCTTAATTGGAGCAGGACGGCGTGTGGGAACGGTGAGTGCGGCAGCCAAAGGTTGTTGGTTGTAATCAGACGAGGCGAGCTTGAAGGTTTAATGAACGAGACCCTGAAGCTAATTAGTGATGGGCGAAGGATGAGTTCAGCCACCGATGGAGCGTGAGGGCCTGAATCGCACCTCAAAAGGCCGGTTTAATGCCAGCCGAAGCCGCTAATCCAATTAAATTCTATCACATCTCTCTTTCCCTGTGCTTCATCAGCAAATTAAAACAAGCATGGTGTGGAACATCACGCCACATACAGACGTGTTCCAGCGCATCACTCTCTATTCGCGTATCTACATTTAAAATAATAAAAATTAGCACGCAAAAGAAGCGTTATTTAAACGGCCCGAAGGCACATACTTACCATGTTAATAGTATGCTTAATATAAATAGCAAATAAATAGAAAATTAAAACCATTTTTGTAGTCATTGTTAGTCATAACATTTATTTGAAAAAATTGAAACTATTTTTTATTTGCATGTGTGTGTGGGATTGTAACCTTTGCAAAAGCATGTGATTTGTAATTGGCTTGTTTCAAATTGCCCCCCAAAACTCCCACTTTTGTTGTTAGCAAATCAATATTGTTGTTATATTTTTGGCCTCATGTGATTGGATGGTTCTCATCAAGTTTTATTCTAGCTCAACTGGATACGATGGAAGTCGTGCCTTTTATTATTTTCCTGTTAGGCTCCCTCTAAAGGACAAATTCAGTATTACAATCTTCATCTTCAACGCCGATTGATATAAAATGGCTGAATTGTTTGAATGATTATTATGAGCACTGTTCAATCCGTTTGGTTTATTTTTTAATTAGTCCTGATCTGTTTAGCATACACATTGGCAATTTCGACAATAAACCTAAAGATACCGAACCTAAAGGCACAGTGTTACATTCACAATCTGATTGGTCGGTTTTGTAACATATTTCGAGACGGAACTTTCTATCCGAAATGATGCTGTGTACCAGAGTACTCAATGTCTTTTTCGACTAATGGGCAACATAGGACCTTTAATAAGATAAACCAAGTACACTTGAGATTTTTTTTTGGAATCAAAGAATTATAATGCCAACTTGTGACATCACATCCTGTTTTTACTCCGACTAGATATATTAGCACTTTTAACAACAGACATTGTCTCTAAGCAGCTTTACACAGAATGCAGTAAAAAGTGTAAGTTCTTCCCTAATGAACAAGCCGGAAGCGACTGTGGCAAGAAAAAAACTCCCCGAGATGAAGTAGAAGGAAACCATAGGAGGAACCAGACTTAAAAGGTAACCCATCCTTATTTAGGTGACACCACATGGTCCGTGTTGTGTTCATATATCAATCAGACATCACCAGAGTTCGTTTGGAAGCAGACCGAGACCCGTCTTTTTAGCAGTTTGATGTGCACCAGGGTTCGAATGGCTTAAATTGAATTGCACTAACCGAGAAATCGCACCAGAGTTTGTTTTAATCATACAAAACTCTAATTTACTAATTTATGCTACATTTAATTAACGGTTTGTAAACATTTCATTATTTTAGCCAGCAGTAATGATGCATTATCACCGTTGGCTATTTACATGCCTATAATTACTAACAGTTTTTTTTTACCTCCCACAAAAATTTTTTTTTATAACCAGCTGCCATTGTACTTAAATATTTAAATATTATAGTAATACTATATATTTTTTATTTCTAAAAAAAAAACAAAAAACGTCAGGGGGTTCAAGGTTTGGGGTCGTTTTGCTCAAAAAGTGAATCATACAATGATCTAAATGCATGTGTCAGGTCACATGACACAAAAAGATTCATTTTTATTATTAATGTATGGATGAAAAATAATGAGGGAAATTTCTTAATTTGACACAAAGAATTAAAAGGCCATACGTGGATAGCAGAAAGACAGGTCCTGTCTCCAGTCTGAGGGTGAAGAGCTTTTGATGATGACCTGCTGCATCACTTTTTTAGATGGGTGAGATGGAGAAAGGGAGCTGGAAAACTTGCCTTCCGTTCTACATTTCTCTCTTTCTCGGTTTCTCTTGAAAAAGCGAGCACAGTAACAGCTAATCGATCTCTCGCGCGATTCCCCAGCCCACTCGCGTCGGGATGATCGATATCCCTGCCAATTACAATCCCCTATCTGCAAGGCTGTTGGGACCTTTCTGCGATTTAGTCCTCAGCCTATTGCTTAATTACTAAATCCTCTTTAATTTGTATGGGCAGGCGGATGGCGCCGTTTCTGATCCAGCTCCATCGCCTGACTGAACATGTGAACTTTGGCGAAGATGCTGAAGAGACGCTGCTGTGTGTCGTCTCTTGATCGTTTAAACATCTGATCTGGAAGGTGAGGGCATGAACCCATGAAGAGCGAGTGTGTGTGTGTGTGTGTGTGTGTGTGATAAATTGCTCTGGAGGTTGAGTAAGAGATAACAAACAGTGAATTAACTTGTTAGTGAAATGCAGACTATGGGAATATAACATTTCCCCGTGTGTGTGGTGTACCTGCAGTCTTGGAGCTCCTGCTCACTGGATTCCAGGTTCTGTTGGACTCTCCTGAGTTCGGCTTGGATATTCCTCTGGATCTGCTCGGCCCGGATCACTTCTCCTAGTCGCTCTGTTAATTGCTCCTGCACACGCTGATGCCCCGCCTCCAACAACAAGACCTTCTCCTCATGGCGGGCCAGTTCCTGAGCTGGAACACCAACACATACACACATACATTAAATGAAACCTGGTATAAGCAGGTATAAACATATTTATTAAACAAAATGTTAACAGTTTTAAAATTTGATCTCACACACACACTCTCATCCTCCCGTTTTCTCACCGTTGTCCCTGAAGCTGCTGCGCGTCTCCTTTAGCTCGTCCTGTATCTGCAGCAGTTGTGAGTGAAGCTTCGCACACGCTGTCTCCTTCTCCCTCTTCTCTCTCTTGGCCTGTCGCAGGTCTGTGTGAAGAGCCTGAACGGCGGCGGTTTGTCTTTCCGCCTCTGCCGCCTTGCGTCTGATCTTCTCCCGTGCCTGGACCAGGTCTGCTTCCGACTGTCTCAGGAGCGCGTCACGTTTCTGCACAGCCTGCCGGACATGCAAACAAAATCATTCACACCTCAGGCAGGACTCCGGTGTCATGTCGGACTGACACCCTGACCACCCCAGAGTTTTAACTTAATAATCTTTTCAGACAACTGCAGAGGAACCAATTGAATTCAGTTCAGTTCATTTTAATTCAATTTAATTCAATTCAATTCAATATAATTTCAATTCATCTCAATTCAATTCAATTTAGTTCAATTTAATTCAATTCAGTTCAAATCCATTTAGTTCAAATCTATCAGTTTGGTTCAATTCAGTTCAAATCATTTCAGTTCAGTTCAATTTAATTTAATTCAGTAGTTTAAATCAATTCAGTTCAACCCAGTTTAATTCAACTGAATTCAGTTAAGTTTAATTTAGATCATTTTATCTAATTTAATTCAATTTAATTTTAATTAAGTTCAAATTCAATTACTTTCATTAAAATTCGGTAGTTTCAATCAATAATTTTAATTAATTTAGTTTAATTCGATTAAATTCAATTTACTCAGTTTAACTTAGTTTTAATTATTTATTTTAATTAATATTAATTTGATTTAATTAGTTAAATCAGTCAATTCAAATTAGTTTAATTCAGTAAAATTTCATTCAGTTCAGTTCAATTCAGTTTTATTTGCATTTGAGCGGAGACACAAAGCTCTAACTACAGAAAAATCACTGAATTTATATTCATGCATTATGATTTGCGCCTGAGGCGATGGCGGGCGATAATATTATAATGATATAAGGAACAGCGGAGTGTGTGATGATAGATATGAGTCTGTAAAGCCTAACACAATTGTGACCAGGAGCTTTTAAGTAACTTCTAAATCAGAATAGTTTTAAGTTGGTCACAGTTTTAACACACATTTCTTTTATGCTAAGGTGTTAAAAGTCAAATGGTGGAAACTGGGGCAAAAGATCATCCTGGCAACAGTGGTTCGGAGACACCAATAGCAGCAGTGGACAATTCCAACTGATGAGACTTTATCCAGAAGTAAGGGAAGTAGTGTCTCAGTGGTTGAGGTTTTGGACTGCTAATGGGTTATATTTCTGGCACCACCAATCTGCGACTGCTGGGACCCTAAGTAAGGCCTTTAACTGCTTGAGATAAATGTCTCTCTGGATCCAGGTGTCCTAAATGCTAGAAATGTAAATTGAAACAAAAGTAGGACATGATGATAAAGGGCGATAGAGAGACAGACAGAACCACTTTTTTTAAGACTTGATCAGGTTATTGATTATAACACACAAGCGTTACATTAAACGCATTTAAAAGGTCATGAACTAAAAAAAATTCCTTTTCTTTTGACATATAAGAGGTCTTTACGCTATAAATCCTGTAAGTTTGCCATTACTATAATAACAGCTTATATTGAAGGCAGTCAGTTTTGGAATCTTTTAATCTATGATGTAATAGTGTGGATAAGCTCTGCAGAAGAACATGGTTGTCTGCTTCAACATCACTGTTGCTTTAGCCCCGCCCACCGATTCATGCATACACGTGTTGGGTAAATGACAAAGACAAGGTAGGTAAAGACAAAATACCTTCCATCTGATCCTCTTTAGATTGAGTCTGGTTCCCCTCAAGGTTTCTTCCTCGTACCATCTAAGGAAGTTTTTCCTTGCCACAGTCGCCCCAGGTTTTCTCAATAGAGATGTTTTTAATTTAATTTTGTTTTTTTCAATTGTAAATTTTGTATCGCTATTTGAATTATTATTCTGTAAAGCTGCTTTGAGACAATGTCCAGTTTTAAAAGGACAATTCAACACTGGAATTTCTGAAAGACTGAAATTAAGAAAAGGACACTGTGAAGAGTACGCTGGTTAAATAAGACCCGACTGTAAATGCCACACCACACAAGAGTGACGCTGTGTTTTTATTAACGTCACATGATTGTGTGCAAAACTGTTATCCAATTATAGCAGTGGGCGTTTACTTCAGGTACAACTGCCACGTCCATTCAAACAGAGCGCTCTGACAGAAAATAGACTTAACAGACTAATATTACTGTCTAATTGTGTTTTTTTTATGTAAAAATCTTGATAGCATCATAAGTGGAACTCAGAAAACAGTACAAAAATAGAAAAACTCAGAGAGTTCATGACCCCTGTAGAGAGAAGAAATGGAAATGTTGTGTGTTGTATGACGTATGTTCTAGTGGAGTTGCTGATGCTTAACAAGACCCGCAGATGACGTTCGTAACCTCTTATAATCGTGTCTGAAACTCGTTAATCTCAGGCATCTGATTAAACGCCTTCACAGAGCAACAGACCTCAGCTGGCCCTGTCAAAACTGTGTGTGTGTGTGTGTACCTGGTCTTTCTGTACACTCTCCCTTTGAGCTGCATCTAGTTGTTCCTCCAGTTGGGTGACTCTGAGCTCCAGAGTGTCCATGTCAGCCTGTCTGCTCTGAGCCTCACACACAGCATCAGCCTGAAGCTTTTCTCATTTAACTCTTGCAGCCTTCGCACCTCTGACACACACACACACACACACACATACACAGTAAAAAAATATCTGTTTTATCTCTAAAACTTTAGAGCTACTGTATGGACAGAAAAAAGAAAAACAGGAAGGAGAGACAGAAAGAGAAAGCAAAAAAGAGTGTAAGAGAGACAGACACTGAGTAAAAAAGGAAAGACAGTAAAATAGAAAATGAAGGTAATAGAAGACAGCCATAGACAAAAACAACAGAGACAGACAGTAAGCTAAGAGGTGAGAGGGAGAAAGACAGAAGAAGAAAGAGAGAAAGAGACAGAGACACAGAGAGAGAGAGAGAGAGAGAGAGAGGTTGAGAAAGACAGACCTAAGATAGAGAAAGGAAGTGTTAGAAACAGATAGAAAAAAAAATTGAGAGACAGGACAGATTAGATAGAGAGGTTGAGACAGACAGACAGATAGATAGAGAGGTTGAAAAAGACAGACAGACAGATAGATAGAGAGGTGTTGGGAGAGACAGACAGACAGACAAAACTGATTCAGATGTTTAGACAACGCTGATTTTTTTCCCTGTTCCACACAGAACCGTTTCGGGTTCCGCAGATGAACACATGGAGGAGCCAGTTGGATTTCACAGTGAAATGAATGATAATAAGGGCGGGACTTCCTGGTTGAACTCACATGAGTAGGAAATAGCAATTCACCTGCCTGACTGGCATCTCGGAGCTGCTTCTGCACCTGGGCTTCCTCTTTAGCTTCTCCAAACTCTGAGTGACAGGTTTCAGAGCCCTCCATGGCCTGGGACAGAGCCTACACACACACACACACACACATCACATGTCCGTGCTCATGCCTCAGGGACTGTGTAAAGGAGCTTAGGGCAAGAGAGCGGGTGCTTCAGCAGTGACTACCCTCTCCAGTGCCCTTAGGCCATATCTTCACCCCATCTGTCTTCTTACTTAATGTTTCCCACACACATACACACGTCCTGACAGGTGGCCCCTTAAATCTGTCAACAAAACCAGGTACTGGGGCATGCTAATGCGTCTTTTCTGCTAATGCGACCCTGGAGCTCAGAACTCATGTCAAGTGTGTGTGTGTGTGTGTGGTGTGTATCTTTGTAGTGAGGACCTTTTTGCAAAGTGAGGACATTTTGGCCGGTCCTCACTTTGTTTTCACTCTAATGGCCTCCAATGGTGACACAATTGCTGACACAAGGTCAAAGGTCGCTCTACGCAAAAACAGATACCCTTTAAAACTTAACTATAAACACATACCACTTAGCCAAAGTATTGGTATTTGAGTGTGATATGATTCTGTAGTATTACAAAAACTAATTACCTAAATTATAGAGTGATGATATACAGTAGTAAAACCAGAGGTAATAAAATTGTTTTTAAAAGATAAACATGTTTATTATAATTGTCATTAATTAAAAGAGTTATAGATACATCATCAAGCGTTTTAACAAATATCATTTGACCAGACCTTAAAAACATTCAGAAGCGTATTATAAACTTCCTATTTGAGTTTTCATGAATATTCCAGGGTGTATTTTTTAGGAAAACACTGAAAGAGTCACTAAAGTACATAAAAGCAAGTCTTGAGCAAAGTTAATTGGATTATTAAATATAATTAGTGAAATTATTTGTTTTTATTGTATGCCAGGACTAAGTCTGGTCAAGCTACATTATACTTAGCAATGTTAACTCAAATTTAACTTACACTGACAAACGACGGTCAAGACCCATATACGTACGTTGTTTGTCTCCAGTACAGAACGGGGCCGTATCACAAAAATTCAGCTAAAAGTAGCTGTAATGTTCCTAAGTCCTAAATTAGAGGCCACAATCATTTAGGGTATTTGTGATTGGTCCTTGTGATAAGAATCGATTGGCGTCTTACATTTACAGGTTTAGAAGCTAGTTGACTGTTGCTGGTAACCCGCGTTAGCAGTCACCTAAAGATACGTACACCATTAAGGAAATTGGCAATAGAGCCTATACTTCTAAACACAACTAACATTTCATTTATAGATTATAATCAGAAGAGACATTACCTAAAAGTTATTCTGTACAGGCCAAAAATATTAAATAAAGAAGTGACCAGAGTGTAAAATTTCCTGATTTCATCCCTGTTCTCTCTCACACTTTATTACCTGTCTAAACACAGTCCTATTGTAATAAATTACACCAATAAATAAAAAAAAAGCAAAAATGTCTGTGGCAGTTCACAAATTCACACTTACTGATAATTGAGTAGAGTTAAAGGAATAAAATAGGTGTCTTTGGCTGTGTGCTGTGTGAGGAGAGAGTCCGAGTCTGGACCTTCACTTAAAACTGAGGTACCCCACACCCGTATCCCAAGAACAGAAATAATTGGTGAGTCAGTTGTGCCTATACATCTCCTTTAATAATATTGCTATAACTAAATAAATAACTGACAGAAACAGCTCAACCCATCAGGCCAATCACTGTGGACACAGTTCATAGAACCCCACCATCATCCAATCATGGACAAAGTCATCAGTGGGCATAATTCATGGAACCCAATAGCAATCACTGTGGATCAGTCAAGTGGACATAGAACCCCTCACCATATCCAATCACAGTGGGCATAATTCATGGAACCTCTCACCCATCAGCCAATCACTGTGGACAGAATAGCCCATTCACGTGGAGATAGTCACAGAACCCTCACCTATAGAATCACGTGGAATAGTTCATAGAAAACGCTGTGGACATAGTTCATAGAACCCCTCACCTATCATCAATCACGGGCATAGTTCAGGACCTATACCATCAGCAATCATGTGGACATAGTTCCCTCACCCATATCCAATCCCAGTGGTCATAACATGGAACCTCTCACCCATCAGCCCAATCACTGTGGACATAGTCATAGAACCCCACACATTCCATCACCAATCACTGGACATAGTTCAAAAAAAAACTCTAACCCATCATCCAATCACAGTGGTCATAATTCAGGAAACCTCTCACCCCATCATCCAATCACAGTGGGCATAGTTCATGAGAACCCTCACCCATCAGCCAATCACAGCGTGCATAATAGAACCCTACCATCAGCCAATCACTGTGGAATATTCATGCATATAAAAACCTTCACCCATCATCCAATCACAGTGGCATAATTATGAACCCCGCACCCATCAGCAATCACTTGGACCTATTTGAAACCCACCATCAGACAATCACAGGCGGCCAAGATATAGTCCTTAGACGATAATAAAGCAGTTAATTAAACCTTGCAGAGGACATTTACGCTGTTAAAAAACTCTTATTATAGATTAACGGTTTGTGAATACGCCTATATAAGACTATAGGACATTTATAAGCATTTTTTCAGTACTGTTAATTAAAGGGAAGTGGGGCTCATGGTTAGAGTTGGACTACACCCGAAGATTGTGGGTTCGATCTCAGCCCCCAGCATACTGTGGCCGCGAGCAAGGCCCTTAACTATGCTCGTTGTATAAATGAGCGAGATGCGGATGGAGTAGCAGGCAGTGCCACTCGGATCGAAATGGTATTATGTTTTTAGCCCGACCAAAGCCGCATGGACACCGAAAGCATTGGTTTCTGTATCGCGCAGATGGCTTTTGAATATAATAATCATGCATCAACATACCTGATAAAGATCTACAGACAACTTCGTGACCTCAGCTTGCTACGAGGACCAGGCCCCCACCTGGCGTACCTGTGTGGCGGCCGGAGAAGGGACGTTGGAAGCGGTGGTGAGGAAGAGAAGCGCAGAAAAGGGGGTTGTAGTGCTAGGCTAAAAACAAACCTAGCGGGGCACCCGTCCTACATTGCAAACGTTCGCCTGGATAATAAAGGACTTATCCGACTACAGCGAATACGCGGCGTGAATAAGAAATGTTGGTCTTGTTCTGGAAAAATGGTCAGGACAAATCCGGCGCGCCATCAGCTGACGGCTAAATTGTTTCGTGCGACAGAAATGCGGTAAGGACTCGCGTGGGGCGTGTGGTTTACATCACATGAATGGTGCGAGTGCTCGTGATCGTTTATTTGTAGGAAGTTTGTGATGTAAGAGGCCTTATTACCAAGCGAATTAACACTGTTTTCATTATCGGAGGTACATCATGAGCTAATGTAAGGAGGCGCTTTATGTACTGACACAGCTATTAGTGATCTGCAGAATGCACACCCCGACGGCTGTTTAGCATATGTTTAGGAGGTAACCAAGACGAATCTGTTACTGGAGAGTACACAACTCCCCGTGATCAGCTATACGGCAGGATGAGGAATGACGGTCTCCAAAACATCAAACCGCTCCCACCAGAAACGTGGATGACCACAGAGGGCTCAGGGCAAGGACAAGGGGGCCAAAAACAGCAGGCCAAACGTCAGAGCCAAGAGAGCAAAGGCAGTTGCCAGAAATTCACGGAACTTCGGACAGCGGAGACACTGGCGATTGGCAGGGCATCCAGACAATCACAATACAAGACATCACCGTGTAACGGTGACGCCTCCTCCAGATGCATGAAGATTTTACGCTCGTTTGAGGTGCAGAACAGTGGCAGCGAGGAAGACACCCTCCCAAGAACAGGGTCTGTCTAAACACGGCTGACATGAGGAGACTTTAAGCAAAGTTAACCCACGGAGTCTGCGGACCAGACACATCCCCGGAGAGTGCTCAGGGACTGTGAACAAACGAGCAGAGTCGGCAATGAAATTCACACTTCCTGGCACCCTGTTGTTCCCAGTGCTAAAAACACTACCATATCCTGTGCAAAAAAGTCACAGTCTAAGCTAAATGACTACATCCGTCACCCACCCATCATGATGAAAGCTCAAAGGCTTGTCTGAGCACATAAGCCCTACTGCCCCCACAACTGTAATGGATCCATACAGTTGGTCCAACCGAGCCGTCCACGGACGACGCTATTGCACAACCCTCCATCTGGCCTACACACATGACAATCGACACATAGTCGAAGCGTTCATTAGACTTAGTTAGCATTTAACACAATCAACCTCAGCAAAGACGAGAACTGAGCTGTGGGCTGAAACTCTATCGCAAGGGATCTGGACTTTCTGACGGAAAGACCTCAGTCAGTCCGGATGGTAAACAACATTCAGCACACACACGAGCGATGGGGCCCACAGGGCTGCGTGTCACTCTGCTGCTCAGACTGTGTAGCAATGCACAGCAAATCACATCGCAGTTCGCCGAGAAGACTTGGTGGGTCTCATCAGAAAGACGCAGTCAGTACGGAGAGGAGGTCAACAGTAACAGCTTGGTGTAAGCAATAACCTGTTTTGAACTTGACAGACTAAGGAGCTAGTGGACTTCCAAAAAACAGAGCGACATTCTAATGACATCGAAGCTCCGGTATAGATTTTCAAGACAAAAATTTTTGGGTCCACCGACGGGAACCGCACTGGTCCCTCATCATGAGATTATTAGCAAAAAGCCCAGCAGCGCCTCACTTCATGCGAAGACTGAGGTAAGCCCATTCAACCTCCCATCGACAATGTTACAGAGGACCATAGAGCATTCTGGCAGCGAATCAAAGGTTGGGAATGCACCGTTTCGGAGCACAAGGACCGACAGGGACAGGAACAGCTGAGAAGATATCGGAGCTCTCTTCCCTCTATACGGACATCTATACCACATGCTGCATCCGCAAAGCGCACAGCATGCGGAGACCCCACAACTTCACACTCTTGCCCTTGGAAAAGATTATGTAGCACTCGGACCACACTCAAACATTTTGTAAGACAGTCCTTACATACATAGTCACTACGGCTATTTGTACAATACGTTGATTGACATCGTGTCTACCTCTTTACAATAGGTTGGCGCTATGCGTTTGTTCCGTTCTGTATTGTCTTTTGCAAGGTTTGTAGTTTATTGTTATTCACTGTTTGTTCTGCATGTCTGCACGCGGTGCACACATGCACTTATGTCTATCTGTTAGTGGCTTGTGTTTGTAAAAATTCTATGTTTTGGTAGCCCCGGGGTCTGGAGAATGTATTTCATGTCACTGGTACTGATCTGCGATATATGGTTGAAATGACAATAAAGCTCCTTGACTGATAAAGTAGTCGCTGGATAAGGCGTC